>JAQGAZ010000983.1:0-39360 GCA_034692225.1 Polydesmus complanatus
TGAAATCGATGAGATATCGACAAACGGACAACGGCATCGTGTTCCTGAGGTCATTTTACATCTAAAAATCTACTTTTTAAGAATTTTTAACACACTTGCTTTTTTACCCCATTTCTGAGTTTCTATCAAATGGGAAGGCTAAGAGAAATCTAAAAGATTTTCAAAAATTACTTTACAACTGGGGGGAGGGGGGGGGTGGGGGACAACAGTTTTTCTCTCATTTAAATAATTTTCATAATAATAATTATTCCGATTGATAAAAAAAAATTAACCGCTTTTATATTAATAAAGCTATTGATGAACAAAATCCAGGAAAAACCCTCAATACTTTCAATTGCTATTGAAATCATATTTAAATCTACTGTTATCTCCATTTACAGTAATTCAATAGTTTTATTAAATTCGCCGATTCTCATTTGAAAACGCAGTTGACCAACAATAATTTTAAATAAATTTTAAGTGACCATTAAAAAAAATCATTAAATTTATTAGAAAACTGGTAGAACGATTAATTGTACGAATCAACTAATATTAAATAATTCAACTTCATTCTTTTAAACGATAACAACGGGTAACTAGACTAGTCTGGAGCGCTTACCGATGAAAGATGAACGAAATGCAATCGGTTGCTGTGGTAGCCCAAAGCGTCGTTCAAGCTGCGTCCTTCGCGGCTACTTCCTCCGCACCTATAAACAGACAAAAAACATGTTACATGTAGATTAAATAAATCAATTCTTTTCAGAATGCAAAACAAAACAAAAAAATAATTATGGTACAAATAAAAAAAAATTTCTAACAGCGGATTTGCATTTGATTTGTTGAAAAATGAAACGCTAGAATGGAATTCTATTGTGGGTAAGATCATTCAACAACCAAATCCCCTGAAAACGATGGCCGAAATATTAAAAGTGAGACTAATTCACCGGAGGAAGTACTTGGGTTTTTTTTCTTCATTTGCATAATAATAATTATTCGGATTGATAAAACAATTAACCGTTTGTCATACCAATAAAGCTGTCAAACAAAATCAAGAAAGAAAAAATAATTGAAGCTACTCGTAACTATTGTCAACTCAATTTGCTCGAATATTTTGGCGATGACGTCATTCCAACATTTCCAAATTGTCTTTATTCTTTCCTGAATCATCATTTTCAATTCGTATGTTTATGATAATTTTATTTAATTTTTTTGTAAATTTATCGCCGATGTTGATTTGGGAAAGCAATTATTGACCTACTGTAACTCATCAAGACTTTTTAGGGGGGGGGGGGGGGATGGGAGGGGAATTCTACTTCTGTTAAACAGTTAAAGGGAAAAACACAAATCATTTGATTTACTTGAAAGAAAGATTACTGTGTTATAATAGTGCGAGTAAAGTCATTTAACAACAAAATCCCTTGAAAAACGACAACCGAAATATTGAAAGTAGGACTTTAATCAGCGGGGAAAACATTTGGTTTTTTTCATTCGAATCAATAATAATTATAATACTGTAATATAGCATAATAATTATTCGAATTGATCAAATTTACGCTTTTTAATGCCAATAAAGCAAGTTTGAGCCAAGTAATCTCCCAATAAAAAAAATCTTATTTTATTTTAAGCAATAATACTATATTGTAATTGTTTATTGTTAATTATTAACAACAGTTTCGATGGTTTACGAATTGTTTTGATTACAAATTTGATGCGGATGTCCTTTTAGCCCGAAGCATTTTCCACGCAAAAGAAAAGTTCAAGGGCCACTCGGGTCGAAAAACAAACAATCGATACACACAAAAAATTTTTCAAACTTAGAAATTGTTTCGACATACAATATCAGCAAAAATTAATATAGAATCGCGATTGTACTTTAGCTAGACGTTGACGTCATAACTCAACATCAACTTGCAAAACTACGCTTTTCTAATAATGGGGAAATTGTCAATTGACGGAAAATAGAAATTATCATCAATTATATTTAACCTTAATCGTTCCCAGCTAATTAATTTTATTTACTTAAACTAATAACTACTTCAAACTCAATTTAAAATATTAATGAAACAGTGGATGATTGAAAGGAGAGAATGCCGCCATGGACGAACGAACAAATTACTTTCTCCCAAACTAAACGGTATCGTTTTCCACGAATTATTATTTCTTCAAATTAAAAACTAATTAAACATACGAAGAAAAAAAAACATTTATAAAATAAAGAGCTTACCGTAAACATCGCTGAAGTTTTCTTTTTGTTTTTTAATGGCGACCATCCTTCTAAAACGTGAAAATGCCGGTGGCGAGCTAGCGTTGGGTTCCAGACAGGAAGTGATGCATTGTGCACTCGTTCACAGCGCCTCTTTCGGCCCTGTTACGTCACCTTCGAATGACGTAATAGAAGAAGAGTCACGTAATTTGAAGAGAGCGGCTACGTCACACATCACTTTCCCGCGAACAATTGAAAATTATCTAAATTTATTTTTCAGTACGGTTTACACAATACATGTATATTAATACTGTACATTAATTTTTGCATTTTACGAAATTGCTCTTATTCGCTAATTTTTGTAAAACTAAATTGCAGAAATAATCAATATTATATTACATTGCCTGCAATAATCATCTTTAAAATAACGAACCCGTTTGTATACAATTACTCAGTTCTAATAATAAATGCAAATTTTTCATTTATTTAAAAATTATATAAAACAAAAATAAATTTCAACAAATTTCTTTTTGAAAAAATTTTTGTTCCACTATATAGCGAATACACTGAAGTATCGCATTCCTCTCGTGCCTGATATCTGGTGCTAACAACTGCAACATTAACAGACTCATGATTAGTATTACATGCAATATTCTAGTTGAAAATGCAGATGTAATTTATTACTTACCATTTCTAGTAGCGTGAATCGGTGTTTAAACTTTTCATTGATACATTTTAAATTCTTTACTGTCGATGGATTTATTTTTGATTGACAAGAATGAACCGGTTGTGGCCGAGAAGAATGAATCGGTGTTGGCTGAGAAGTTTGAATTGTTGTTGGCTGAGAAGTTTGAATTGTTGTTGGCTGAGAAGTTTGAATTGTTGTTGGCTGAGAAGTTTGAATTGTTGTTGGCTGAGAAGTTTGAATTGTTGTTGGCTGAGAAGTTTGAATTGTTGTTGCCAGAGAAATTTGAATAGGCTCTTCCCGAGAAGCCGGAATTGACTTGTCACAAGATTTACCAGAAGAGTTATCTTTTTCGACTAATTTATAAAAATTAACTAATGTAAATACCAATCGATTTCATGTTTTCGACAATTACCCTTTTCTTCTTCCATTTCCTCGTCAGAGGAAGTTTGATAGGATTGACTTAAAGATAATAAGCCACCAATTCCACTTTTTAAATTATTATCTGTTTCGTCCAATATAATCATAACATAAATAAAATGATTGAAATTTAATGACAAATTAATCGCTTACCAACACCAGTTAATACTGATCTAATATCATTCTCATCCTCGCTGCCAGTAATTTCACCATCATCGCCGACTGCTTGTACACCACCTTCCATTCCTTCAAATTTTTTTAGGCCCCAAATTGGATGAACAGTTTCGCAGTCCGAGTTATTACTGTCATTTCGAATATTGTTTCTTTGCTTTCTTGGACGTCTTCGTCTTTTATTTGAAAATCTTCCACGATTTCCACCGCGTTTGTTAGACATTCCTCTTTTAAATTTTCTGCGATCAAATTTGGCTTAAAATTAAGATTTCAATATTTAATTAAATAATTAATACCTACCCAAATTGTTGGGTTTGCAATACTTCTCCCCTTAAATTTTTCTGAGTAAATAAAGCCTCTTTTTCTGCAACTTTCCGAGCAGTTGGAAAATTTCTTTATATTACATTTATCAAAATCAATTGAGTCATTTTTATTACTTAAAAAAAATATTCAAAACGTGTATGTACTTTCTCCGATCCTTTTGCCATTGTTCAATTTCTTCTGGAGTGTCTAAACAGCTTGATTTATTTTCAAAATTAGCTAAGTGTTTAATTCGGTAATGCAAATATACAATTTCTTCTTCGGCTTCGAACGTGCAAGTTTCATCTTCACACTAATTCAACAAAATAATTCAATACGTTATACATGTACATTCAAATAATTACGAGTAAAACCTTAACATGATGTTTTATATGATGATCGTACTGGTCTTCGTTATCAAAATATGCTTCACAAGGACTGCAGTAATTTTGCCGAGGCTATAAAAGATAGTCACGTAGTCACGTGAATTAAATCTACTTGCATTGTTCAAATTCTTACCTGTTTACAAAATCTTTTATTATAATAGTTATTACTTTGAAACTTATTATTCCTCGCTCCTCGATATCCTTGGTTGTGACGATAAGGATGATTCCGAGGTGATCCACGTCCGCGCGGCGTAAAATGAGATGGAAAGCGGGGTGATTCAATTCCCAGCAAATCCTTGCCAACCCATTTCATGTCATTTTCATTGGGAGTATACGTTTGATAATACATCACTATAATAAATTACAAATTTAAAGAGCTACGAAATAAATTTGCCTTTAAAATTGAAGTTTCGCCATAATTCGGCTACCACGTGCTTGGCATCGTCTGCTACATGACATTTGTAGCCTCTACAGCAGGAGCCTTTTCACCCAACAAAGTAATTTCAGACATTTCTCGTATGTATGACAAGATTATGCATTGTATTTATGAAATAAAATCATAATTTTTTCTAAAAAATCTGTTAGATTTGATAAAATTTAAATCGTGATCAATGGCGGCTCCATTGGAAAGACTTGAACAATTGGAAGGCATTGAGAAAGATATAGCCAATGCGTTACATTACGCCGGTAAATTTGTTTGGTATTTTTCAATTGATAGTGAGTTAATGCTATGGTTAATGGCATCAACTTTATAGAGTTTTATAAAAGGGCTGCACTTTTTACCTTTTTATACTTTCAATAGGTCAAGCTATTCAGGAGCTCAGTAAAGATAAAACCAATCAAAAACAAATGGATGCTCACACGGCCAATTTCCTCAAAACGTTAGAAACTGTGGAAATGGGACTTTCGAAACAGATAGGATATCTAACACAAGTTTCAACAGGTATTACAAACTCATTTTATTATTAAAATACTATGGGGCGAAATTTAATACCTGTTGGTTTTTTTTTTACTGTAGGCCAACCTCACGAAGGATCCAGTTACGCGTCCCAAAAGGTTCTCCAAATGGCTTGGCACAGATTGGAGCATGCAAAAAGTCGAATAACCGATTTAGAAAAATTAAGAAATCAACACATTCAAAGCGGTAGACCGCCGATGTCGCAACGTCAAGCTTTACCTCCATCGAGTTAAATTTGACCGTTAAAATTTTGTTAATTTAATAATACTGTACTATATTGGTGACCTTTAATTTTTGCTTTTTTATATACAATGTAGTTGTAAATATTTTCAGAATAAAATTTGTTTCGTACAATTATTATTACTTTCGGATTCTATTCTCCATTACGCGTGTTAAACTAGTTATTTTATTACTAAAATCATTATTCCATGCTAATGTAGACAAACTTAAATACCGTAAACTTTTAATAATTCGTCGGTAATTTAAGTTTCATAATCTGCAATAATTTCGCCTGATATAATTTTGCAAAAGTCACCTACTATAATATAAATTATTCTTGTTATTGAATTTTTAAATATTTACTTTGCTTCAGTTTAAGACGTCATTTCTGGTTTTGGTTTTGAACTAATTCCTGATAGCAATTTCTTAATTTCAGCTATCGCTTTTCCCGGATTTAGTCCCTAAATTAAATTATATTATCAAACATATTATACATAATGTTTAAAACAAAAATTTATACTTTGGGGCAGGTTTTGGTGCAATTCATGATGGTGTGGCAACGATAGACCGAAAAGGGATCTCTCAAACGATCCAATCTTTCTTCAGTAAATTCATCTCGAGAATCAATCATCCACCTATACGCTTGCATCAAAACGGCTGGTCCCAAATATTTATCACTGTTCCACCAGTAACTGGGACATGACGTCGAACAACAAGCGCATAAAATGCATTCGTAAAGTCCATCCTTTGATACAATTTTTCAGTTACTTATCACAAAAACAAGTCGTATACTAGATATTAAAATAAATAATTACCAATTTATCACGTTCTTTTTCACTTTGCAACAACTGTTTTCCTCCAACAGATTTCTCATCTTTGCGTTTCAAATAAGGCTCGATCGATTTGTATTGATTATAAAAGTTTGTAAGATCTGGTACCAAATCTTTCACAACGTACATGTGAGGTAAAGGATAAATTTTTGCCACTTTATCCACATTCGTATCGATTTTGCTATTGAAAAAAAAAATTAAATGTTTAGTTTCATCAGTTTACTTAATTGCCAATAGAAAGCTCAAAACACCTTATGCAGGCTAATGTATTGGTGCCACCAATATTCATAGCGCATGACCCACAAATGCCTGAATTAAAAGTTACGTTAATTAACAGTAATTATTTTGGCAAATCTTTGAATCTGAATCTTTGAAACACCTTCTCGACATGAACGTCGAAATGTCAATGTTCCATCCATATCATTTTTAATCAGAATTAATGCGTCTAACACCATAGGCCCACACCTAACAAAAAAAAAAAAAAATTTACAAACGTCAAAAATTCAGTTTCAATGTACAGAAATGAACGTCCTCCACGCATGGATTTCAATGTCAACTCACGTATTTAGGTCAATTTCATACGTTTGCATTCTGGGCTTGTCATTTTTCTTGTCAGGGTCCTAAAACACTATTTTGTTAATTACTTTATATATTTATAAAAACGTAAAAGTTTTAAACATTTTAATAAATTTTTACCCATCTGTACACTGCAAACTTTTTAATTCTTGGAGCTGGCACCGTTGCGGCCGCTGTGCTCATCCATACCTTTCAATTGAAAGTAAAATATAATACTTTTGAAATAAGTAATTTACAAATTCCTTACATTATGGGCTTTATAAATAGAAGAAACTTCAAGAAATTTGCTTGTGAGACCTCTCAACTGTCCAAGTACAGCCATTTTGCAACGAATGGCCTCAAGGTTGTCAGATTTTTACAATTAAAAAGATAACATTTTTGTTCATATTTCTTAAATATTTTTATTGTAAAAAGTCAAAAAGTAATTTGTAAAACTATATCTAAATATATTTCTATAAATAAATATTTTTATACGGTAATTTTAAAATCATATGCTGTGATTCGGCAACATTGAATTCAACTTGGGATTTAAAGATGAATGGCGGGCATCAAAAATCAACACCTGTATTTTTAGAAAATTTCCAGTTCTTTTAAGTTTTAATGAAATTAAGGTAAAGGTTAAAATATTTTTTAATATATTTTTATGAAGTAGTATTTGTTTTTTTAAAAAAATTCCGTTTTTTTTTTAGTGAAAATGGAAACGTCGCCGAGTAAAAAAGGTGAGGCAAAGGGAGCTAGACCTAAAACTCATCTGCAGCAATCAAAATCAATTCCCAAATCTAAAGTTAGTCATAGCCAACCATTATCGCAAAATAATGCTAAAAAACTAAAGAGGAAAGTGAGGTTTAAAACCCCGACGGTTAGCGTGAGTGGAATGAATAAGAAACCGGCCGCCGAAATGAAAACAAGTGAGCGTCAGGAAAACATGGTTTCGGAAAAGTTGACCGAAAACATCTATTCTAAGCCCGAAATTCATTCTACTCTTCTACTGGCCGAAAAGTTACAATCGATCCGGTTGGAAAGTTTTAACGAAGAAGAGGCAGTGCGCAAAAAATTGCAAAAGAATGAAAAGGTTAGAAAAACAATCGTTCATAAATCGGTTCAACAAGTAAACATACTACCGTCAGTCGCTGTTTTTCGAGATTTGGTGCCTTTGGATTTTGACGAAAAAGCCTTTTTGAAAAATATCGCGGAAGAGAGAGAACTCAAATTACGACGTATTCAACCGAAAGCACCTCCTAAAGATCCCGAACCTCGAATTGAAGATTATTTAACTCCGGATCTTCAACCTGAATTTGCTACAATTACGATCCCGCAGTTTCATTTTCACCATTTACAAACCGCCGATAGTCCTCCAATTCCTAATCAACTGTATTTACATAGACGCATGTGGGAAAATTTACCCTGAAAATAATGTTGTAATTAGTAAAATTTATTTCAATAAATTGTAAATAGATTCGCTGCATAATGGTCATAATATTATACTGTTGAAATGAATAAATAATAATATAAATTAAAATTTACTTTGATTTTATGTTGTTACTATTTTCGTAATTTATCTTTTTATTATTATTAACACAAACACAGTGTAAACAAAATTTAGTATTATTAATTATTATTATTGTCAGTAATGTAACATAATTCCAGAATAATCCCTTGTGTGCATATTTTCAATAAGATTAATGATTATTTAAATTTACCAGAATAATAAATTTTCAACTTCATAATTTCTTAAATTTCTTGTTATCATCGCTATCTAAAATAAAATTAATTGCCGTTTAAATTTCAATTTAGTAAATTAAATTTATCAATTAATAATTATTATGATCTACTTGAGCCATGTTTTCCTTTCTTTTTTCAAATGAAGCTTAAGAGAACGCCTTCCCTTTTCTGAAAAACTGTAACTTAACAAAATCAAAATTATGTTACAATTTTTACTTACTTTTATAAATTTAATATGGATACATTTACTAAGAGATTTAACAGTTTATTATCCTTTTGCTTCTTTTGTGCTATTTCCCTTTGCTCTGTTTTTGCTAATTAAAAACAAAATAATTAATTAATTCGATCATCAACGTGTTATTGAATGGGAGAAAATGAAAACAAATAATAATTTAACGGTGTAGCTCAATAAAATATATGTTATCAAATTTTTAATAATTTAAAAGTTATTGAATTACACCAACAACATCAAATTTTTAATATTTTAACATTATACGAGCAGTACACATTATTTTTCTCGTATATGAAATATCAATGAAATAATTATAATCTGAAGGAGAAAGAGATGTTCTACAAAACATAAATTAATATGAACGTAAAGTGAACACTGATTTTGGGAAGGCTCGATTACCTAATACATTTTCAATTAATATAATAAATTCAGGAGAATATTCATGATAATATATGTCAACGATGCTTAATTAATTATCAGTTAACAATCAAACCAGATATAAAACTTTTAAAGGTACCGACGACCGCTCTCTTCATTTTAAAAGTATAATAATTATTGTTCAAGTCTAAAAATTCGTGCCGATTTTGTAACGATTATTTTTTTTACCGTAGTTAACGGCATCGTGATACTGTATATCGTTCACAATCGAACCTATATATAGCAAAATATTTAATCATTTAAATATTTTATTAATTTAAAATTACAAGTAATTTAAAGCAACAAAATAAAGCATTATAACCAACAAACAAAAAAAAACCTAATTCGAAAAAAACTAGAGATCTGAAGTTTAAAACATTCTAATTAAAAGATATGTTGAATTGCAATCTTTAACTTTTGTACCCAAAACAGCTTTTTAAATGCTAAATAAGATGGTCCCGCTTATAGCAACGTCCTTAAGAGTTAGATCAACTTACAAATTTGTTTTCAAAATATTTAGATGATAATCTTTTTTTTTCTATCTGCGCTACCTAGTTACGTTATTTAATACTGCAAATTGATCGATTTAATGAACGTACAATTTTTTTCAATGAGAATTATATTCAATTTGGCACCTAATTAACAAACTTAACATACTGTATTTAATTATTTTATTTTACTGGACCCAGCTGTTTTCCAAAGATGCTTCAAAATTATGGTAAAAATACTTTCCTTGAAATAATAATAATAAAAGATATAAATTGCAATAACAGTATTTTATGCCCATGGCATCAAATTACGTGTTTAAATTTCTACTAATTTATTTAAATGATATATTTTGTCTCGAAACATTTAAAAATTTTCAATAACTTCAATACAATACCGATACTTGATTACCGATAATTATTTAATTTTTTTTTAAAAAAAAAAAAGTGTAGCTAGATTCTCTATAAATTATAATGCAATGATTTAAGGTTTGTAGATAATGCTTAAAAATCACTTTGCAAAACATAAATTTTAAAATCTTAAAAAAATAAAATAACATTAATGTACTGTACCTATAAAATAGATAATTATCCCACGATTGAAATTAATGTTTGATTAACAAAAAAAAAATGCTCAATGAATAAAAATTAACATTACATGTACTCGAAAACGTAAAAATTATTATCATCTTGTAATGCTTCTAATAATAAAAAATAAAATGAGATAAATATATATTCATAGAATATTCGTAATGTATACTAAATGCTTCATCGGCCTTTCTATTAATAAAAGTAAAAATATTATTTCCACTGATCATCGTCATCGATTATTGTACTTCCTTAACAAATTGCCCATATAATTTCTATCAGTTTTTAAGATAAAATGACATCGAGTCTCATAACAAATGAACTCCAGAATTTCCATTCTGAATATCCAACTCGAGAGAATTGAGCAAATCGTTTGCCCCGAATCCTCCATTTTCAAAAAAATCGCTAAAATCTCCTGAAGAAGGATCGCCGGACAGAAAGTTTGAACCAGCCGAGGCGACAACGGATGATGACATTTGAGACATTAAGTGAGCGTTAACTGACTGCTGCTGTGAATTGGAATTACTTTGTGGCTGTTGCTGCTGCATCATTGTTGACATTTGTTGATGATGATTCAGCTGATGATGCGGATGATGATGTTGATGATGAACGGCGGTTCCTAAAGTAGATTGCGATGGACAATTGTTTACGACACCTGCACCTAGTCTATTTATCATATTCAATTGTTGTTGTTGTTGCTGCTGCTGCAAGCTGATCATTTGCACGTTATCTACATTGTTAGATTGCATTCCTCTCGGTTCGGTTAATATCTGACCTGAAAACCTCGGATTCACTCCGCCCATTTGACATAAGTTCGCACCTTGAAATTTGGCACTAGGATGTTGATTATGATTCATTTTTTGCCTCCAATCTCCCGTACTTTCTCCATTACTTCTCATTCCGATACTTAAACCGTCCGGACCAATTTCTACATTCGGCGGTCTGGTATCGTCGCCTAAGAATCTACCGCCCATTCCCATATTAGTTCTATTTACACTCACCGGTACCCCGCTGTTACCGCTCATACCGATTTGACCGAGATTTATTTGTTGACCGTTTCTATTATTCATCATTGGCAATCTCCCGCCGCTGCCAACGTTTAATGCTGTGGCTAATCTCGGTTGAGGTCCGTTTCCTCCTCTGCTATTAATACTGCTACTGTTCATCAATAATTGACCGGATTGATTACCTATTACTCCTGGCATCATTACCGGTGACGATTGCTGCTGCTGTTGAGGTCCACTCATGAGATTCATTTGGGTTCCATAATCGGGAGGCGGTGGTCGAGCGCCAAACTGAGTCATACCCGAATGACTATTACGAACTTGCTGTTGACTTAATTTTCGTTTCTCCATTTGCATTTGCATCATTTGTTGTTGTTGTTGCTGCTGCTGCTGTTGTTGTTGTTGCTGCTGTTGAGGTTGATCGAGCTGATTTTGCATAGTTGCTGGCCTTAATAGCTGCGAGTGATGACCCATCATGTTCAATGGTGGCCCACCAGAACTCAATTGTACCACGGTAGTTTGATTTACAGACACCATGCGATCCGCTGCAGAGTTTGCGATGGACGCACCGTTTGCTCCAGAAAATGTCATCGCCTGTGATTGACTTAGCGACAGTTGAAAATGATCACCGGTACCTGATGGTGCCCCTTGCGGCGCGGGTTGGCCATAGTTGAACATTGTGGCGGGTTGTTGATCCGATGTAACGTTTGCGTGTGGTCCTTGAGAAACCTAGTAAAAAATTTTTACATTTAATAAACATTATTATTATTTTTTTTTTTACAATATTCAAATAAAAAAGTTCACAGCGGGTGTAATTTATTTTGCAAATTTAAAAATATCGAAAAGTAAGGTAAGTTTTCTAATATTACTAGCCGCGCTTTTATAAAGGAAAAGAGCATAAGAAATATAAACTAGCAATTATTTAGTACGGAATTAATAATTTTCATCTATGTGCGACAAGTGAATTAACCGCAAACCTGTAATTAACCTTAAAAGCTGATCATGACCGCTACCTAGCATTTAATTTTTTTATTATTATTATTTTTTTTTAAATAAAATAAGCTAACAATAAAATGTTGATTATTACTAGCGATAACATTGCCATTTACATAGTACATGCAATTTTAAATTAATATTTCCTGATCATTATGATAGTGAATACTTTTATTAAAAAAATAATATTATATTAAATTATTTCCTAAACCATTTTTTTTTTTTTATTGCTTATGCAGCTTTATTTTTTATTGTTAATTGTTTGCAAATCCAATACCAGTACCGGTAGTCATAACAAGTTATGGAAATACAGCATTACAATTATTTTACTTTCCGCATATATCTTTTGTAACTCGCATAGTTACTATAAAATAGTAAAATAAAAAATGCTTATTTTTTTATTTTTTTATTCTTCTTAAAAAAGAAAGAAAAGTTTCGTATAAATCGTAAAAATCCCTCCCAGCTACCTTGCAGCAAATCCGCCTAAAGGAGCCGAGCTGACGGCTGGATCTGGATAATTGAGGCTTTCCAGTTTAGCCAAGGGGTGTGTACGTTTGCCTGTGTAGACCCATTATAGTTACGAGCATCTCTCTCACTTTCCCCTTCAACAAATTGCCAAGTTCGAACGAAAGAAATAAATATGTCTTAACTCCTCCCGCCCATCTTTCTCCTAACCACCTTCTTCCAAGCACTATCCTTGGCAAAACTCATATGAATAAAAGGTAAATGCACCTTCACCAGTCTCAGCTCACGCATGTTGCTGCTGTTGGTGATGGTGGACCATCGGAAATTCCCCCTTCAATTTTACCCCCTCGCACTTTCTCTTTATTCGCCCTTCATAACTCACATTACCCCTAAACCAAAACATATCGCCGTCTGAAAAAAAAAACACACACACAAACTGCATAACTCGAAATAAAGAAACGAAACCCCCAAATCTATTATCTCGAACCTACATTTGCTTGTTTAGCTCGAGAAAACGTTTTTTTTTGGTAATTAACGTGCTTTACAAATTATTATAAGTATACTGTACATGTAGCCTATATCTGAACTCATTTCATCACAATTTCATATAGCACGATATCGTTTAAGTAGAAAAATAAAATTATTAATTAAAAAAAAATTAATCGAAAATTTTAAAAATTAATTGATTTTAAAAAAAATAATTTTAAACAAGTTAAATAAATCTCGCAATTTATTGGTAATACATGTAATGTACAACTTCAATTACTCGTACCCTACATGTTTTATGGAATTTGTAAAGCTAACTTTTCTTCATAGAAAACTATAATTTAAAAACAAGCATTAAAAATTCGAATACAGTATTAGAAACAACTAAACTTCGGTCGTTATTTTTTGTTGAAATAAAAAAAAAAAAAAAAAATGTAAAAAGCAGCTTTACTTAAAAGTAAATCGCCTTGAGCCGTGTCTAGTGAAATCTTTTAGTATACAGTATTAGACTAACATACCCTATTTATGAATTTCAATCTTGACTTTCAATTTAGATATCATATTTATAAAAACAAATAGTTGTTTTGGTTATAAACATAAGCAAAATATTTTTATTCTTAAAAAAAAAAAAAAAACCGGTCTCCATTTCTCAATTATTATTTACTGTCATATTTTCTCTCCCGAACTTACAATATATTGTACGCATATATTGCCAGTATGAAAGAATTAGGGGGTTAAAAAATCGGACAGCTAGATTACCGTTGCTTGACAACAACGATATCAGCATGGGTAATTTTCATTTCTTGTTATTTTCATCTCACATTCATGTGCTTATTATTATTACATATACCTATGCACACGAACGTAAAAAAAATATATATATACCGGTATATATAAAAAATAAAATAAAAGAAAGCACTCTCCTCTGATACAGTATAATATTATACGCGCACATTACTGGAAACCGGTATGGTGCCAAGAAAAAAAAAAGCTCCGCGAATAGCAATATCCGAAAAGACAATAATTAGGTATTAAGTTAACAACAGCAACAGCGAGTCCAGATAATGCGGCGAATTACAGACTTGAGTTCACATCTAAAACTTTCGCTTACAAACAAGTTTAGATGGAAAAAGAAGTCAAAAAAAAAATTTTTTTTTTCGATTACCGGTACTATTTTTTAAGCCAAACAAAATTCTTTCATATTATAAATTACCATTTTTATTTATATTGTGTGTGGCTACATTTCACAAACGCTCGAATTACATTTCTTTTTTTTTAAAAAAAAAAAAAAATTATGGCGTCGTTTATTGTAGGTTTGATCAGTCGTTGAGTGCTCTAGCTCATGGAATGAAATTCAAAATCGTAGTGGTTACGCTGCTTTTCCAATACCCAAAAATGCCCATATATTAGATTGCATTTACGCAACAAAAGCGAGTACTAAATTAATTGTTCGGTAAATTATCCGTAAACATATAAAATGGCTTTTATCGACTTGTTTTGTAGAACATTTTAAAATTAGCACGGATTTATCGGAGAGCGTGGTCAATACAATCGATCTCATCTTTTACGTGCCCTACTTTTCGCTCGCGCACTACCTACGGTTGTTACGATTTCTCAGTAAAAATATTTCCATTTTAAAATTCTAAAAATCAAATTACTGTACTTCTTAAAATGGCTAGCTACTGTATAATAGTAAAAACCCGGGCTACATAAAATTTGATTTCCTCCTTGCTGCTAAAAAAAAAATATATACTGTATACCGGTATACTGTACGGTATATATTTTTTTTGTTGTTGTTGAATTTTTTGCATCAAGAAAAAAAAAAATGAAATTAAGTGTTGATGTAATATACTGCTAAAACAACTGGAAGAATGACCACTTTGTCATATTTCACTCAAACCACCACTACGGTGTATATAAAATATCTACAAAAACGTCAACAACATCGGATAACAATTTTCTAATATGTTATACGATATGTAGTAATGAAAGTCGTAATAATGCGGCTAAACATTTTGCGCTAAAGGAATTGTTTGCTCGGCCAATAGACTATAACCGTGCGCTGCGCTACTAGTGGTACAGTAGTAGGTAAAAACGATGGAGAAAGAAAGTCAAAAAGCGAGTAAATAAAGTTAAATGTAGTGGAAGTGAAGAAACGATGTGTAAGCCGTAGAGAAACCGACCATATTCTCTCTCTCTCGCACTTCTACCGTACCAATACGTCGTGTGTACAACCAACACTGTACAGACGAATTTTTATTGTTTCGTCCACATCATCCTCCACCACCTCCTCCTCTTTTAAGACTCCATAAAATCACGCTTGCTCATTCCGCAAACTCGTCAACTAAATACAATTTCGTTACCAAAATACTAAAATAAAAGCTGAGAATGTATAAAAATAATAATAAATGCAGTTGTTAAGAAACTGTTCCAACATCAACCAAGGCTTTAACTTTCAAAAACTTAGTAATGTACTGTAGATCAAATGGATTAATATCGTCCCTAGACGAAGTTCGTAAAAATATTATTGATTAAACAATTTTTGGACGTGAGGATGTATGTACTGTATCCGCGACGATCATTCAAAAAATAAATTATCGCGTCTTCTAAACTTTTGAAAATACAGGACATGTACACTGTACAAATAAATGAATCTTTAGAATTCCGCCATTAAATCTTTGATTTTGCTAAACCGAAATCTTTTGTCCGGATGAATATAACTGTGACGAAACCGGTAACTAAGGGTATCAATCTCTAACAAGGAAAAAAGCCAACAAAAGCTTCGATAACCATAAATTCTACCGTGGTCATCGTTCGAGATGAACGAGATTACGAATGACTTCCAACTTTTCGATCACCGTAATGTCTCCATCATTATTTAAAATCATTACATTTTCAATATCTTGTAAGCAAATCTCATAAATTTTCAAATAGAAATTTTTTTTTTTATCTGAAACACTATCAATTTACTTAAATGGATCACCTATCACATTTTTCTCTATTAGTTATTCGGGGTTTAAACAGCGAGTTAATAAAAAAAAAGTCAAAAAAAAAAAAAAAGATGTTTGATGATCGGTCGGTCGGAGGCACATGAATGGCACGGGCATTAATGGATCACGTGGTATGAGTCCATCAACATCCCTGAAAACCTCGGCAATGCCGCCGCCGAACTGATAGAAGAACCATGGATAGAACGACGAAGGAGAAGATAGAAAGAGAACACGGTATTGTACAGTCACAATTTCACGGTTGCTAAGATACACGAAGGCGAAAGAAAAGCGGAGATAGTTTTTGGGAAGAAGCCGAAGGTCAGTTTCTTCCTCCTTCTCTCACCCCATTCACTTCGATAGATGTTTGAAGCGAGTGGGAGTGGCTAGAAATTCCTTTCGACCATCCGCGCCGTGACTTTGAGGAACATTTGCACACGCACGCAAACCGAAGCAAACGAACATGCCGGAAATAATATCTTTTAAATGTTGTGTATTTTGTCCTGACTGTTGTCTTGCAGGCGCCAAACTCGCGAGAGAGAAGAAAAAAAAAATTGATTTACTTGTGTCATTCATCTTTATGGAGAAACGAAATTTTAATGTTTATTTTTAGAAAATTATAACTACAAATGTAATCTTAAATCAACAATTATTTTTTTTTTCTTGTGGTTCCCGAATAAATTTCCCGGAATAATAGGTTTGGTCTCGCATTCAAATAAATAAACATCGGGGGGTAACCACAACACCATTCGTTGAATTTATCAGTGAATTGAAAAAGACGAGAATTGTTGTTGATTTAAAAATATTATTACTGTATAATAATTCTGTATAGTTTTACTACCGGTATAATTCGGCTTAAATTTGATTGAAATAGAACCAGTTTTGTTTACATTTCTTAGGTAATCAAAAAGCATTGAGTTGATGATTTCATATTAATTTATAAAAACTAAAAAAATCAAACTACATGTACAAGTTCAACAACAAACTCTGTTCCAAAATAATAATGAATTTGGTTTCTTAAAATAAATAAATAAAGTACTGAATTAAAATTAGTTTACGTGATTGTATTTAACTCACGTTAAAAGAAAAACCTAAAAGGACTTTAATTTTAATTTCATTATCATTGTGTTAATCTAATTATAAAACCGTAAAGAACTACGGCATAAAAGAGCTAACTCAAAATCGTAAAGCTATAAAATTTAAATGCCACAGAATAATAAATAGCAACTATCGCGAATTCCTCCCGCGTTAGATCTGTATTTTCTCTCTACCAAAATTTTATGTGTGAAAATTGTATCCTTCGCAAATTTTGTGCCAATTACTGTTGGATATACATCAATCTGATTCAATCATTAAAAAACCCCTACTTATAATTTAAAAAAAAAAAAAAAGCAAAAATTAATTTTAATATTAAAGTTAATAAAATTGCGTTGAACGATATAACTTTATTTAATTCCAAGCATTAATAACTTGATGTACATGTAATCACTTATGTAAAATTAAGTGTAATGCTAGATAAAATAATTTGCATAGCATTTTCCTTGCAAACCGAAACAAATCGCTTAATGTAATAAGGTAGTCGTGAAGTATATTAATGTTATAATGCACCACATGAGAGAGAATGCGTTACATTTTCAAAGTACATGTACGTGTATTAATATTCGAAATGACAAGCGTAAGCTAAATGAGTAAATTCAAACGTAATATGCTAATTAGCTGTTGCTTTAAATTTAGAACTTCTGTTTTTAAGTTTGAAAAAAAAAATTAATTAGCCAACAATTTAAATGCAAGTGCAATGCATGTAAGGTAGTAATTTTTATTTTCATTATCGAGTAAAAATTAGTAATGAGTACCGTACTCACGATAATTATTTTGAATAATTAAACTCATATCAGTGTACATGTAGTGTCTATTAAATTCGAGAATGATACCTCTTTTCTAGATTTCTCGAGACCAATTAAGGCTTAATTTTTCTTACCAACAATGCTAAACTAAATCTTGATCATGCAGTAATTTTTATTATTATTATTTATATAATTCTTATTGAATTGAGTATAATTCTTATGTGTCAATAAATGAGGCGCTCACAGCAGAAACGGTCCAAGTCCAGAAATCATATTTTTGAGAAAATGGGCTTCAAAGTTAACATGTTCCCTTTTTAATTAAAAATAAGATAATCATTTTTTTTTTTTTGCCATTGAAACGTGTGAAGATGGACTTGATCCATTTATGCACGGAAAAACAGCTTGATTCTGTCACTGCTGTGAGAAACTAGTGCCATTTAGTGGCGACTTATGAACTTTAGGACTTAGATCTTTACAGCAATAAGGAATTTAGCTTTCAAAGAGTGGGAATCAGCATTAAGCCCATTTTTTTTTAAAAAAAGTGGACTTAGACCGTTTCTGCATTGGGCGCTTCAAATAACAAATACATTTTTGAATTATTTATATTTTGTAACACTGATTTCATGGGTTTACGATACAGTATTATAATAAATATTTAAATAAAAAAAAAACTAAAAGTAAACAAAATTTCAAATCTGAATTACCGGTAATACACCCACAACGCAAGCAAAAACATCGATCGAAATAGATTGATTGAAAATCATTATTAATAAAAAATTAATTCCCCTGGCATACATTACTCACAATATTTACACTTGGGAGACTAAAAATCTGCTTTCGATTTTTAAACTAGCATAAATAACAAATTAAACAAAATATTAAAATGTAATTCATAAAAACAAATTACAAACTGTGGGCGTGGAGCGGTAGGTATATAGGGTTGATAATACCCAAATATGAAATTAAAAATTAATTTGTACAAACATTATTTTATAATAAATTTGTAAATCAAAAAAGGTCAATAATACTATAGTTACCGGTACATGTTTATTTTCCATTAGTTTTTTTTTTTTGCTTTAATAATTATTATTAATATACAGTACTAATAAAAAAATACTTTTTTTTTTTTTTGTTAATTAATAATTTATTTTGATGTACTACGCATAGGCCACGGCTGAATTGTCAACCAATTGAACCGTCGTAAAATATAGGCGTGGATTACATTTTTTAAAAGAAAATCAAAAAGATCTTGAACTTTCATCTTGCTATTTTACCGATCGAAAGCTTTAAGTTATTGACTGCTCACGTATTTTAATTAATAAATGTCGTGTATAAATAGTTTCCATGATTTACATTATAAACTGGTGTTTTTCGCCAGAAAAAAAGAAAAGTTAAAAATATATTAATTTTAAAAATAAAATAAAAAAAAAAGTAATTTAAATGCCTCTTCATGTTCTTGTAGATTTAATAAATTTTCATAATATTGTAACTTAAACACCGAGAACGTCTAAATACTACATGAAATACATAGTACATGTATGCTAATAAAAAAAAATATATTACTGTACACGCCAAAAAATAAATAAGCCAGTGAATCATTACAAACCCCCTTTGATTTCTCAAGTGCGCGGAGTCTCACTCTAATGATACCAAGAAAATTAATTTCATTTTCAAAATTCCATTAAGCTTGCTATATTTAATTTATTCGAGTTAACTAGAATAGTCTTAGCCTAAATATCTTCTTTATTTTTTTTTTTAGGACAACGTGTGTCCTTTGACACCAATTTTTAATCTTGATTTCGGCCAGCTCTTTATTTAGCAACTACCTTCAATTGCGGGTAATAAATTTAGGAAAAAAATAATTTGCGAAGGGACAGAGAGAGAGAGAGAAAAAAATAATGGCGAAAAAAATAACCAAAAATAAAAACAACAAAATTTGTTTTGCAAAATAAAAAAAAAAATAAAAAAAAAAATAAAATTATTAGTTCGGTCAAAAAATAATAAATATGTTTTCTAACCTGCAAGTGATGGCCATTTTGAGATGACGACATTCCCATATAGTGATGACGTTGTTGCCTTAAGTTAACATTGGATGAAGGGGACGAGGCACCTCCGCTTGACCTTAGCTGTTGTTGCGGCTGTTGCTGCTGCTGCGGTTGCGTAGGACCTCCCGACGTTCGCACGTATTGTCTCGTTCCGTTATTAGAACTATTATTATTCGTCTGTCCCGAATCGCCAAAATGACTCAAAGGTTTCGTACCTACGAAAGATAACGGACTACCGGTAGTCGCCGAATTACAACTTAAATCGGGGCTACAATGTCCCGTTAATAGATTTTGCGTGGGTCCACTATTTACACCACCTGCACCGACACCACCGTTGCTGTTATTACCGGAACAAATGTTTTTCGCGTCAGTTGTCCTTTGCTGGTTCATTTGATTTTTACCCGCTTCTTGTAAATGTGTAGGCAGATGAAACCTTTGCGTAGGCCTATATAGCGTTTCCGAATTCTTATTAACTCCGGCAGCGGAAGCTAAAGGGTTGGAATCGAAAGAAAATAAAGGTCCGCTACCGCTTTTAGGTAAAAAGCATCCTCCGCTACCGCCCGTCGACGATAAAAAGTCCATCGATACTGAATTATTATTCGTATTTCCCGCTCCGCCGAACTGATTAAAGTCCGAACTAAACGGCGAACTCGTGCTTAAACCGATATTACTTAAATGCTGCTGTTGCCTTTGCTGTTGATGTTGTTCCGCCATCTGTTTCAGAGTCTGAGCGGCCGGACTAGTTTCTTTAGCCAAGAAATCCAATCCGCCGAGCGTAGTCTGCGTGGTATACGACGGCGGTCTCATTGTCGAATTGTTCATATTGGTCAACAAGTTGAGCGTCATGGAATCGGAAGATGAACTTACCGGAAACATAGGTAAGACCTGATTCCCGCTCTGATTTCCCACTGGATAAGGTGGCAATTGACCTAAATTGCGATTATCGGCATCGATACCCGATTTATCGACTTGATGATGCTGAGGATCCGTTAAGCCGTGTAAATGGTTCTGGTCAGACCTGAACGGATCGACGCTATCTTCGAACTTTTCCAAATTCATCAGATCTATCGGGTTCATATCTTCGCTCGTCCAATCTTCCATTAACGCCTTAAACGTGTCTTCGTTGAGATCGAAATTAGTGAAAGAGTCGGTAAAGCTGTGAGAGGCGCCGTTACCCGGGCAATCCATAGAGACGCCGCACGATCCCAAGTCTAATTCGGGTTCTTGTTTGCATGAGATTTGATACCCAACTTTATTATCTTGATGATCGTCGTCCACCGATTTCTCGATACCCTCGTTACTACTGGCATTATTATTGTTTACTACCGTTTTCGAAACCGCGCGAACATTCGCGTTACCGCCGTTTGATTCGCTGTTGGAATCGATAACGGAGGTCGTGGTGGTACTTTTACAACTGCCGCTATTGCTACTAACCACACTAGGTCCGGTACTAGGTGCCGGGGAACCAGACGTTTTAATATTATTAGAGGCCACAGTGGTAACTTTGACGTTCATTTGAATCTGCTGGCCTGGACTCGAAAATTCGAATTCTGCGGATATTTGAGTGAGATTTGATTTACCTAAATTTGTCTTATTATTACTTCCGCCCGAAACGCCGGAACTCATGTTCGTGTCGTTGTTTTTCTGACCCGAAGCCGATCGAGGACAACCCAAAGGAGACGAGGAATCCTCCGCGGTTCTTTTATATTTCGCTTGAGGCTGAAAGTAAACAAAAAAATATCGTTACATTATTAACATTATTATAAATTCAACAAACAAACAAAAAAAAAAAATTAATCACTGCTGGTTTAAAATTCTCATCAACTTACTTCGAAATTAAATACGGGAAAAAGTCATAAATTAATGTAAATGATAATCGTAATAAAAAATGTTTGTTGCTAATGTATATATTTATAGGAAATAAACCATATTTTAAAGACTGAGATACAATTCCAATACTCAATCATTTAAGTTCTAAAGTCTAAATTAATTTTTAAATAACTTTATTGATGATTTGTGAATATGTATATCGGTCAACTTGATGGCTACCGGAGGTCTGATAAATATTGTGTAATAATACTTTGCCTATAAAAAAAGGCGTCAAATAAATTATTATTATTTTTAACTATAAACGTAAAAAACAATTTCGACTAAATATTGATACTGATAATTAGAAATCAAATATTGCAATGTACGGTACGTATAACAAATATCTTTGCATACAATGTTTTTTTTAAGAAAGAATCAAAGAGGTGAATCCTAAAGCGCCGGAAGAAGAACGGAAATCGATCAGAATTCTCGTCCAATAATTTGTATACTATAGTATGAGCACCTTTTATTTAAAACATTTTTTTTTTATATATATATACCGGTACTAGTCAAAACCACTTTCAAAAATAAATAATTAACTTTCGCATAATTAAGCGCAAATATCTGATTAACCAACATGACGGACAAATTGATTGCAAACTAAATTACAAATGACTGTTTTTACTAAATATGTCTTACTCAAACATCCAAAAAAAAAAAAAAAAAATTTAAATATTTTAATGAACCTATAATTTTTCAATCAGCATAGCAATAATTCGCGATGGTAACATATCTTTATTAAAAATAAACATGATAATTTGAAATGTCGATCAGGAAGCAAACGTTTATATAACCATTTCATTCAATTAGCAGACATTGAGTCGGCCCAATTTTTATTTTTTATGTTCTGTATACATTCGTGTACGTTGTCGTAGTACAATAAACCATATACTTAGAGCAGCATAAAACCACACTTTGATTTTTTTTTGTTTGTTTCTCAAACAAAAAAAAAAACAAAAAAAAACTGGACCGGTCAAACACGTTATCAACCATATCCGCACTCCAAATAAAAAGGGTGCTATAATAATAATTTTGACCCGCAGCATTTGCGCCTTAAGATCGAAAATATAATATTTTTATTCTCAAAGTTACGGACCCACAACAACATTTATTTGAAACTTACTACACGGGCGATTTTCCCATACACACCAATAAAACTATTTTTTTTAAAAAAAAATATATATACCGGTATAATTACGATTAAGTTATTAAATTTTAAAATAATGAAAAAAAAAAGCTGCTCCGAATAAAATGCCTTTGGTATGTTAGTTTAAAAGGTAGACCAGTTGTTGTTAAAAAGTGAAGAAAAAAAAAAAGAAAAGAAATGAAAAATAAAAAAAAAGCGTGAGAGTGTTTTAAAGTAAATGTATCAAGCTGTTTAAGCAGACTAAGCCTTTTAGTCTGGAAATTCAAAAATCTCAACCAGCTAAGAATGGAATGAAAGTGCGTGAGCGGAAAAACGATAATAGCCGGACAAACATGTTTTGGCCATGCAAAAGGCACACACACACACACACACGTACATACATAGTAGACCATATTCGTTCGGTTCAAGTATAAAATCGATAAAGGCAAAAGCGGCAAGTATAAGCAACAATGGCTAGCTAGCCCCAGCCAGCAATAGAGAGAGAGAATACAATCTAATCTACATATACACGTATACGTATATGCACATATTCACGCCTCATGTACATCTTTAGCGTGTCACCGTATCATTTCGTATACTTTCTCTCTCACTCACTCACTCCTAAGGGCTACACGGTGCCTCGTAAAATTTATACGCTTCATTTTTCATCGCCGTTATCTCCCTCCTCCCATTCCTTTACTCTTGCGCCTTAAATCGACGACGAATATTAAATTGAAAAATTATTATGTGCGAAATGGCAACCTCAACCGATGTTTATTTTAACTTGGAAAATTATAGCTTTAAATACACTCAAAATTAGTGTGGCGCGCAAAGCTATCTATCCACTCGTATATTCTTATATTATCCAATCCGTTGGTATTTTCTGCCCAGATGAGACAGTAAAATTATTATAAACTGAAAGAAGGATAAAAAAAAAAAAAAAAAAACAACAACTACGAATGCGAAATTGGATGCTCGCCTAATGACAAATACGGCAACACTAACTAAATCTTACAAAACTTTTTTCAATTTTGTTGTTTATCATAAATTTTATTATCCTAGCCAGAAGCGGAAATAGCGTTGAATTTCTTTAAAATAAGAAAATGGTCAAAATATGAACGTCGTTATTATGTTATGTATGGAAATAAGATTAAAAAAAAAAATTGTTAAAAGCCGATATTGAAATGTAATTGAAACATCTGTGAAAAGATCCTCTCGCTCTCTCTCTCTCCTCCTCCTCTTTATTTTTGTTATTTTCTTCTTCCCTTCCATTAAAAAGCCAGAATCGGCGGCCAGTTGCGCTACAAACACATCGGTTCCAGTCTACATGTTGGAAGTCCGCATCTTCTTCCCCTTCTGTTCACTTTATCTCTCCCCTCCCCCCCCCTCCTTTCCACCTCACCTCACCCATTCCCCCCTCTCCTATAATATCTACACCCCCTACTCGCTTCTCATAACTTCTATCAATATCCTCTTTATTACTTAACAAAAACGAAAGTTGCCAGATTTTGGTTCCCTATTAACAGCAGTCGAAACAAACGGCAACCAAAAAAAAAAATTGATGGAGAAAGGGAAAAAAAAATTCTAGTGGTCGACCACATGTTGTACTCGCTACATGTATTAATAATAATAATAATGTAAAAAGAAAAGCTTTAGTTTTTTTTTTTCTCTTCACTTATGAATTTTGCTTATCAATCGCTCTAAATAAACTCTGACGAAACAAGTTGATCATCTGTTCTTAAAAAAATATAATATTTTACACAGCGACAATTAAAAAATAAAATATCAGAAAATTAAAAAAAGAAATAAATAATGAACTTGGTTAAAACTTTTTTTCTTTGCAAAAATATTCCCACAAAATAGATTGTTGTGGCCAAATATAACACAGTATAATTATGCATTTTTAACTGCAGTATTAACAGTATTTTAAGATGACCTAAAATGTGCAATAATTATGCTTGGCAGTAAATCAAAACAACATTAAACTTAATTGCGTGGTTTTTAAACCAATCGTAAATTTTAATAAAATAACCAATTTTAAGTGCCAATATTTACAATTTGATTATTAAGTTTGTTCATTTTGGTCAATTGCCCACCTCAAAAAGTAATTTTAGTTTGAAGAATTAACAAAACTAATCGTTAAAAATAGTTGAAAATTGGGCGTTAAATGATTGCAGTATTTAGTTTATATCTTCAGCTAATTTAGCCTAATTGCAATCCTGTTATTTTTGAAAATAATTTCCAAAAGAAATTTACTTAAAATTTTAAATTTTAAATTGCAAAAAGAAAAAAAGAAATACAGTACAGTATTATAAAAATTCCATAAATAGATTTTTTTTGCAAAAGTTTGTTCTGATATTAACATGCTGACTTTTTCAAATGCAGTTCACCATCAATGAGAATTTCAACTTTTGACTTGCAATTGTCAAATAAAATCTTGTTTAACTAATTAATTCAGTTTATTATTTTTTTTTAGCAACACCCAAAAAATTTTTAAAAGTGAAACAATTTCCTTGTTAACTGCGGTAAGAAATTAAGAAGCTTTTACCATTGTCATTTTAAATTTGAAAAAATGACTAACCGCTAAAGAATGCTCAACTAAACGTAAGCCAATCATAAGCGAGATTTGGGTCCATTACAACAAATAAATCTTTTTTTTAAAAAAAAAAAAAAATATTGCAAATATAAAATAACTTATGGTCAACTTTTTTGATTACTTTTCTCGATATAAAAAAAAAAATCACATTATCGAAGCCTGTTAAATGATGAAAACATGTTATTCATAGTTTACGATAAACGATATCCAAAATTCCTGACCTAAATATTCAAACCATTAACATTTTATTCAAGCTTTATCTCGTACATTATCAATAATTTTTTTAAAAAATAATAATTTAAATCTTTTAAAATTTTTGAAAGTTGAATTTTCTAATCAGTTTTAAATGCATAAACTCTAATTAAAAAGCGTGATTATCCTACGTCCTACGTTTAAACCTCGTATCTAATTCCGTTAGTACAGTATTCGTGAATGTAAAATTCCGGTACACGAGTAAAAAGATACCGTAAACGAAAAGGATATCGATAGCCAAGCAATCGATATTTTTCTTTTTATCTCTCAATGGGTTCTTTTCAATGACAGTAGTCATGCAATATTAACTTTTCTTTAATTATTGTTACTGAATTAAATTTGTAGTTACAACTGAGTTGTGGTATAGACAGAAGGACGTCCGCAGGAAGTGGCGAACGTAAGAAACCTCTTGCTTTTTACAATACAACCAACATTCTCTTTAATTACAGTATTAATTTTTCCTCTTTTTAATTGAGCAGTAAATCGTCAATTCATATTTTTTTAAGAAATAGAAAAACGAAAATCGTTATTTTGAACACCTTTTTCTATAATTAAATTGTAGAATAATTTATAAAGCGAAGATTTTTATAGCAGATTATCAAGCAAACTAATTAGATTATTAGAACTTGAACGCGCTTCAATATAAAAGCTAAACAGTGAAGAGAACGTCACCGGATACGACTTTCCTGAGTCAGCAAAATTTCAGTCGAGGCTCTTTCAACATTGCGCTTGTTAATACAGTATTTCGTTGCCACTGGATTTAAAAGTTTTGGTAGCAACAAAAGAGGTTTGATTAAATGCAATTAAATATCCTCAAAATAGATTTAGCAAAAAAATATTTATATATATTTTAGACTGTTATTTATTAATACAGTATTCTAAATAAAAAGATTTGCCTTGCAATTTTTCTATTAATTATCATTAAATCCATTTTATTTTTTTTTACCTCCATGGATCAGTCACATACCGCAGTTTAAGAAAATAAGATCAGTGTCAAAAGAGGATTAAATAAAACTAGTTCACTGGCTTTTAATTTTATTTAAGTTATAAAGGATTTCGCTTTATGTAAATTAATCATTTATGTAAATTAATTGTTTGAAACAAAAGACATGTACCGGTAAGCCTTACATATTAAAATTGATAAATGACCGAGGAAAATGTTTATACTTTCTATTTTCGTTCATGATGCACAAATAACTATTAAACGTAATTAACACTAAAAATTTATAACAGCAACCCATGTACCAATATAAAAAAAAAAAAAAAACCCCAGGTTGAAAAAGTTGACAAAAATGTCGATTTTCAACAAATCTAGAACCTCAGTAAAATCCTTGAACTTCAGGAAATGATCTCTAATAAACTAACACGTCCAACACGAAAGTAAGTTCACATAAATAAAAACCCAATAAACTTGAAAATTTATATCTTGAACGTATTAATCCTTAACTAAGAAAACTGAAATTATTAAACTATTATGCGTTTATTAATGCAGTACTTAATTAAATCTAAAATCAAAATTTAAGAATTTCTCAAGTAATTTTGTTTAAGCTAACTAACATTTCAGTACTGTATACCGACATTTGCTAGAAAATCGTTTCTTTGTAAACGTAATAATAGCGTATCAAGTTCATATCGAGCCCTTAATTGACAACTCGTATTCGGTAATCGATATAGAATCAGAACAAATTTTGTCATTCTCAATAACACATCCGTTCGCTTAAAGAAACCAGAATAAGTTTCGAATTATATTGCACTTCCTTATTTTGATTTTTGTATACAGTATAATCACGCTTATACACAAGAATGCTTTCGTTCCACCTGGAACAGATCCAGAACAAAAACCAATTTCATAATAAGCCCGGTACATTTTTTTTCCCCCTCCTTTCCAAATGTCAACAACTAAATTTCGAAACCAGCGAATAAAACCAGGTCTCGCTAATTTATGCATAATCATGAGCTGGTACACTTCGAGAACTCCACAAATCTTTTCCAAGTCTTAAAACATTTTCTACGATTAGGCTAATGCCTAGCGCGATACAAATTTTTCTTTAAAAAAAACCCCCCTAGGTTAATTAAGTTCAAAAATGTACTTGAAACTTTTTTTTTTTCTTAAAAAAAAAAAAAATAATATATATAACCTTACTTTATCATAACAGGTTTCTCTCTTTTTCGATCTCTCAATGTTTTATTTTCATAATGACGCACGCTAAAAAGTTTGGCTCGATCACTATGTACTAACGACCGAATCGAGTTTCCTAATTATTGATCGCAGCTTTACTTTTACGCATTTTTCGTCCGACCACACGTAGTGAACACCTGGCACGGACATTCGTAACGCACGTGTATTTTTCCTACAACAATCACATGTATTCAATTTTACCTAAAGAAATACGAGATAGTAGAAACGTTAAAAAAGTTTTCAATTTCACCAACGAAATTATTATTTAGGGAACGCCTCAATTGTTAACTGTATAATAATAATTATAAGAATTAAACTATTCTTAAAAAAAAAAAAAAAATATATGTATACCGGTACATAAAAGTTAAATAAGTAGCAGCAAATAATGTTTACATTAGATTATTCAAATGATGCTTACCCCGTTTAAAGAAGCGTTGGAATTTTGCGTCCCAGCTCCGGATCCTGCGCTTGGGTTAGAGGCCGAGTTCGATCCGCTCCCACTATTCACGGAATTTACTCCTAAACTATTATTAACTGAACCACTGTTGTTACCAGCACCACCTGCACCAGATGATTCGTTACCACCTCCTCCTGCTCCACTGGCTCCAGCCCCTGCGCTTAATCCCGACTTACTTTTCGGTTCACTTTTCTTATTGGCTTTCTTGGTTTTAGTTTCGAGAAAGCGTTGGCGGAGATTGCGAGTTTCTTGATGCTGCTGATCGATCAATCCGTTGAGATTGAGATTATAGCGCGGTAAGCAAGAGAATTGGTGAGCCCGATAACGGTCGAATCTTCGCCGTAGACGGTCCATCACGGCCTGTTTGCGAGGGGAAAGGATATCCCCCGTGCTCATAATTGACCGCTCCTTCTTCTTAAACTCCGTCGAATCTGGTGGCATCAAACTCATGGAGAGTCGCACATCGCTTTGATTACGATCCACGTCGAACATCGATTCTGATTTATTATTTGTCTATATCGTCATCTTTTTTTTTTTTTTAATCAAAACGTAGTCTCTCCCATTCGTTTTCGGCCATTACAAATCTCGCCACTACACAAAAAGAATTCCTCCCCTAAAAAAAAAAATGAAAAAGAAAAAATATATTTTATTTACAGTAATAACTTTCAATAACATATTCGGACACATTAAATTTTTTTTTATTATTATTTTCTCTCCTCATTCGCAATTTCGAATAAGTTTCGTCGATGGTAATTCAAAATGTCAAACATCCAGACACATTTTTATCTGTAACTTAATGGCAGCAAGCAGAAGAAAAAAAAATTAATCACGCGAAGTTTTTGCGAATAAAAATGTCTCATATCCGTGTTGTTAGATCTTTTTTTTTTTTTTTTTTTCTAAAGAATATTTCTATCTGTAGTAGTATAATTTTAACCTTGGAAATCAAAATCACTTTCCGCTACACTTTTAATTGAAAACTTGCGGACTGTTTATTAACTTCTTTCTATAAATTCTGTAAATATTTATTATTTATAATAATTATTTTGGAGAAGAAAAAAAACTAATTCTTAAATCAAACTTCAAATTCGATTTTTTCCCCCCCTTCATTTACATGCATGTATTACTTTACAGTACGGTATGAACAGTAGTTGGACTAGTTTTGTATGGCAAACTTTCCCTCTCAAATGTATCGCTACCGATAAGACAAAATCGTAGTGTACATTATTTTTTCCTTATCTAATGTTAACGTACGATAATTCGAGAAAATGATTTTTCAAATAACAAAATATAATGTAAATAAAAAATATAGCTATACATGTACTGTAATTATTATTACGATTGAATTAAATTACATTCAAATGCCAGTATGACGAGTGTCTAAGGAAAGAGGAAAATAATATTTTGATCATTTTTCTTTTTATTTTTAAAAAAATAAAATTTAGGAAGAGTAAATTTCCTCGTTCTAATTTTGTCCGTAATGCGCAAAATCTTCCAGAATTTATCAGATAAAGAATCAACATTAACTTGGGTAAACTATAATATAGACCAAAAATCACCCATTCTCGGAAGTAAAAACCTTGAACTTAAAAAGAAAATCATCTAGAGTATCGGCAAAAACAGTTCAAAACTCGTAAAAATTAACAGAAGAAAAAACCATAAATTGGTTATTTTAATTCCACAACCTTCATTATTATTTTCTTTTAAAATGTATTTCATGCACGTGTATTCTTATTATTTCGTTATTATGATCCCATTTTTTTTTTATTTTTTTTTTTTTTGAGAAAACTTGAGCTTTTTCTTCGTTATTTCGTCAGATTAATATTCGTTACGATGAAATCTAATTACATGTATTTATTTACAGAATATGAACTTGTAAATTGAAATTTTATAGCGCTAAAGTTGGTTAATCTACAATAATAACTTTATTTCCTTTTTTTTTTTTTTTTAAAAAATCCTAATTCAACTTTTAATTCACATTTATTATTTTACGTTTTTAAGAATTGCAAATTTGTACAACTTTTCTTTCCAAACAAAATCGCCCTGCATATGCAATGGCCTATTTAATTAAACATTAACCCAAACGCCGAATTTAGCTTTTCCATAATCTTCATTTTGATCCTAAATTCTATCTTTAAAAAAAGAATAAGAAAACGATATGCAAATAATGTACTTGTTGAAATGAAATATTTGGAGAGACGAGTGAGTCAGTGATCGACAGACGTTCACATTTTGATACGTTTGAATCATTGTCTAGGCTCGTGCTCAACCGTTTCGCAAAATGTAACGTAACACGATTTCTTAAAATCCTTTTTTTTATTTTGTTGTTACCATATGCACTTGTCAAGTGAAAATTAAATTCCATAAGAAAACCACTTTCCAAAAGGCTACGAAGGTATATTCAAGGAGGATTAAGAAAAAGATACATTATTATAATAATATTATACTGTACAGTACTTGATAAAAACCAACCATTTGAAATGCCAGTAACTTATAACGAAAAATTTTATTTCGTCATTTTTTTTTTTTTTTTTTGCTAAAATTAAATAATATACGGTACAAATTTTGATAAATGACGAGGAAACTTTTTATACAGTAAATTTATTTTTTCTTCTATAAATTACGAATTGTCACGAAAATGCATTAAGCTTACAGAAATATTTTAACTCTCGGAATAATTAAGAAAAAAATCTTGGCAAATCTTCGCGAAATTATTCTCTTCAAACTCACCGGGGAAAAAACCTTGAGCTGGGAAATATAATATTAATCTCAAATTCCTGCAAATAAATATCAACATTGACGAAATCTTCGACCATAAAAAATGATGATGGATCATGTTTTTTTTTAAATCAAAATGTAATTGAAGGGCTTATAAGTAATAAGCGAATATCACTATTTTCCACTTTTGAGTAAAAGGGCCATAATACTTTATAGATAATAATAAAAATTAGTCCTCTATCGACTGCTTTAAAAATTTATAGTTTTAGTTTACACATGATTCAACAGAATTATACTCGTACTACCGTAGGGATACTGTACTTTCAATAAGTTCAATGGAGGTAAAAGCAAGATCATTGCAGCATAATTTGGAATAAAAATTTGAGTCTAGGGAATTCCAATTTATTTCGCCAGTTTTATTTTGATTTATAGTTCGCACACCGTTTGCGCAATATTTTGGTATTTGCCACATTTCTCAGCCCCGTAAAAGCGTATTTTTAACCCCATTTAATGGAAAAACACGTCAGTTACAAAAATTTTAAACGGTCATTCTGCTGCATAGAAACACATTATTTTTACAATGCTAATTCCACTCATTCGTGAAAAATAAAGGAAAATTAAAAAAACGAAATCTTAAAATGGACCTACGATTGCTACAAGCTCTTGACAAAATTAATATTATGTCCAAGTTACTTCTAATCAAAACTTACAACATTATTCTTCTCAAGTTGCCTATAAAATATACAAAGTTAAGCAAGAATTCTTATTGACAATAATTATTAATTAGTTGACGAGAGGAAAGCAAAATAAAGTTGACTGTGTCATAAATACATGTACAGTAGTTGCATAATGTTTTCTATTGCCCCGTCTATACTGTACATTTGGAGCGATTCGTGAACTAAAATTAAAAGTTTCGGTGCCGAAAGCAACAAAAAATAAAAAGCATAACAAAACAAAAATAATAATAATTTACATTAAAAATAATTAATAATTACGAAATTTAAAAAAAAAAAATTTTTTTGCTCACCTTTCTGTGCTTATTTATCACCAACTCCTTCCTGGTTAAGAGTAACAAAAATTGGCTGCGTGATAACATTAAGAAGGAGCGAGAGAGCAGCACATCGAAAAACCAACTGTTGTTCTCCACACGTCATTTTTTTTTTATATAAACTTTTTTTTTTCTTCTTCTTCTTTCTCCTACATGTAGCGTGTGTGTATGTTGTCTTACGTTATAACGTCGATCCAACCCCCGAACCTACTTCACGAAAGAAGGGTGACTAATTTTTAAAAGTCTTTTCGCACGATGACCTCCAATCTCACATCCACAACCCAAACAAAATGTTGATAACAAAAAAATTTCTCCATACTCTTTCAAACACTTTTTGTTTTTTTTTTGTAAAAAAAATTTTTATAACAATAATAATTCTTAATTTTTATGATAACGTACTTTTATTCCGTGGTAGTTTTAATAAGAATTATTCCGCGTCCGATATAGAACATGGCTGTAGATTCCGATACTATCTCCCTGAACTACGAGAACTCAATCGACGCGTCTGACCACCTTCAAAATTGTGCAAACTGATTTTTTTTTTTTTTTTTTTTCAAAATAAAAAAATCATGCAGCAGCGCCAAATAACTAAGCGGCTTAAACGTTGGCCTAGTGGTGGTAGAGGCTATAATAGTTGGGTAACCCTCCGCCACTGCCGTCCATCGCGCGCGTACGCTTGGTCAGGCTAGCTGCTTTTCCCCCCCTCCCTGCAACTCCTGCCCGCACTGTCGCCATATACAACTTCTCTCCGAGATTTATCCGACGCATCCGAGGCGAACGCGACGACAACGACGACTCGTCGAAAATCAATATTTTGTGCTACGGCCGTTAACGGCCAAGAGGTTAAAATAAAAGTCCGCCCGCCCGCTCTCCCCCTCTCCCCTTGCTTAGCTCCACCAGTTGTGCTTGCGCGGCTTACGCAACTACGTCATCGAGTGAGCAGCCAGTGGTCGAAGCCCTTTTTCCCCAGACCGAGCTGCGCAGCACGTAGTGTTGTTGGCGGTTTACATAAAATACTACTGTACAATATACTTTGTATATACGTGTAATACCGTTCACGACCCAATTTTATAGTCGCAAACCTGCATAGAGAAATTAAAACGTTGTGTTTTCTAATTTGTTTTACGTATTTTTTTTATTATCTTAATAATAATTTTTTTTTTTAGATTTAATATTATTAAGTTGATAAAGAGTTCCCAATGGCAATATTGCGCAGCTGCGTTTCAAAAAGTTTATGATGATATAATAATTATTATTTAAATTTAAAAAAAAAAAAAATAAAAGATTTAAAATAAAAAATAATAAAATAAAATTACTTTTTATTATCTATAAAAAATGTAGGTCTATTTTTATAACTACGATACAGTATGTATCTTGCATTAATTTTGTACAATGACTATTACGTTGTTTTATCATTACAGTAATTTGTTTTCAAAAATAGTTTTAGCTATCTATAAAACTATTATTATTACCGTATAATATTAATTGTGTTTGTATTGTGCACAGCCGGTGTATACTATTAATATACTATGGGAATTACTTTTTCTTTTTCAAAATAATAAAAATATGGAATACTATAAAGGCTACTGTCAGTAGTTTGTTTTTAATTTTTAAAACTATTCTTTAAAGTAAAACAAAAATAGATAATTTTTACGTGGTTATGCACAACAAATTACCATGAAAAATCAATTACCGGTATACGATGTCATTTATTAGGGCCTATACATTCAATGGTTATAAATTGTCTTAAACCTTATTAGAACTTTGTTAGAAAATATCTTATTCAATTTTTAAACTTTTATATTATTTTAAAGTGCTGCAAAAAGCTTCAAAAAAGGGCATTTTATACATTTTAAAACAATAGATTGTGATGTTTATAATTAAATTAATTAATTTCCGGACTGGTCGATATGCGGTACTTCATTTAATAAATAATTTATCTTTTATTTTAAGTTCCTGGAATTTACCAATTCATCATCAGGATATGACAAAGAATGAATTTCGGATGTGTCCAGCTTAATACAGTATTGTGATTCAGTAGCGATGAGCATTAATGTCATAGGAATTAATTAATATCTGAGAAAGATATTTTTGTTACTAGTAACCTAGAGTATTTTAATCAAGAAAAATAGTACTTATTACACACCTATCATATTAAATAAATATTTTTAAATGTATTAAAATTTACCTATATAAACTCGCAAATAGAATTTATCGTTGTTACCTTAATTAATAATTACAGTGTATTATTTTTGATATAATACAGTACATGTAGGCTACATGTAAGTCTATTTGTATAATTATTATTACAGTATGTAATCAACGCTTAAAAAACTTAAAACTAGCCAACTTAAAAAAAAAAAAAAACCTTAAAAAGTTAACGTAAATTTCAATTAAAAAATAATTATATTACGTGATAAATATTTTAAATTAAACAAAAATCTATGAGGATATTGAAATAACTAATTTGGAAACATTTTTTTATAAGTCACAGTTTCTGAATAAATAGAAAAAGCTAAAATATTCCGAAGTTGAATACTGTACTTTTAATAGCATAATAATAATAATTATTATTATTCTAGGCGCAGTTTCTGGCATACCGGTACCGGTATGAGGCCGGGCCTCTCTGTAGGGCTCTAGAGCCATAGGTTCACGACCACCGATTCACACGCCAACACGAAGTGGAAAATATGCATGCTGCCATCTATGTTTGCTCACCGCTATTTCAATTTCAAAATGGCTGCGTACTGTAGCAACATGTGTTCTAATTTTAATAAATTAATTTTTCAAAAATATTTATTAACTTATAAATCCCGAATTTTAACGGTTAACAAACAACTTGGACGAAACATTTTCACGTGCAGTAAGCATGTTTACATTGTGTTTTAAGATAAAATTAGGATACTAATGATAAATATTTCAGGACAAGTGCATTTAACTACATGTACTGCTGCTGTTGTTTCATATCCCAAGAGTTTTGAAAATAATAAGTCTATAGAAATCCATCACAAACAATGGACAAAGCCGATTAGATTTTACAGTACCGACAGTATTCCAAATGTTGAAAATGCAATTCATGATGATGGAGATCGTACAATAATAAAAAATAGTGAAACAGTAACAGGTAAATTAATTTTCTCAGTTTAAAAATTTACAGTCAACTTTTTATTATAATATACTGTACTTAAAATTACGTGTATGTTTATTTTGGTTCTAAAAACTAATCTTACCGTATTTCAAAGGTGATGGAGAAAAGCATGACTTTCAAGCCGAGACTAAAATGTTGTTGGACATTGTTGCCAAATCTCTTTATTCTGAAAAAGAAGTCAATAGATTTATAATATATTTTAACAGTTTAAAATAGCAATTTTACTGATTTAAGTTTTATTGTAGGTGTTTATCCGCGAATTAATCTCAAACAGTAATGATGCTTTGGAACGACTGCGTTACGCGACAGTTACGGATGCCTCAATGGCTGGTATAAACAGAGCCTTAGAAATTCACATTGGTACTGATAAGCTCACTAAACAATTTACGATCCAGGTTTAAAACTATTTGAATCTTTTGAATTCATTTTAAGTTTTTAATTACAATTTTTGTTAAAAAAAACTTTTAATTAAAGGACACGGGCGTGGGAATGACGAAGGAGGAATTGATAGCAAATCTTGGCACGATAGCCAGGTCTGGTTCCAAAGCGTTTTTAAAAGAAGCTCAAGATAAAAATCTGCCAGTCACCAATATCATAGGACAGTTTGGTGTAGGTTTCTACTCCGCGTTTATGGTGGCAGATAGAGTAGAAGTTTTTACTGCTACAATAAATAATGAAAAAAAGGGATATAAATGGACAAGCGATGGGTATAATTTACATACTTTATTACGTATACTGTATTTTGCTACAATTATAAATGTAAAATTATTTCTATTATATAAAAAAAAAAGCTTGGGGAGCTACGAGATTCAGGAGGCTGATGGAGTTGAGCCTGGAACCAAAATCATTCTTCATCTAAAATCCGATTGTTTACAATTTGCGGATGAAGATAAAATTAATGGTTTTAAAATTATTTTTAAAGCTAATTTACAATATTTTTTTAACTAAACATATTTTTAAATATAACAGAGATAATAAAGAAATACAGTAATTTTGTTGGAAATCCCATTTTTCTCAATGGAAAAAGAATAAATACTATTCAGGTAAAACTTTTGAATGTGTTAACTTTTCTAATATTAATTCTAATGATAACTTCAAGGCTTTGTGGTTAATGGAACCTAAAGAAGTAAGTGATGGAATGCACGAAGAATTCTACCGATTTGTTAGTAAAGCTTACGATCGACCTCGATATTGGCTGCACTACAAAACAGATGCCCCGATAAATATTCGATGTCTTCTATATTTCCCCGAAGGAAAACCAGGATTATTCGAAATGAACCGAGATCAAAATGAATCGGGCGTCGCGCTCTATTGTCGTAAAGTTCTCATTAAAAATAAGGCCGAAAATTTAATTCCTAAATGGTTGCGCTTTTTAAAAGGTAAACAATGTTAGAATTGATAATGTATTTCGTATAAATCTTAATATATTTTTTAATATATATAATATAGGCGTAGTGGATAGCGAAGACATTCCTTTGAATCTTAGTCGAGAATTACTGCAAGATAGTGTTCTCATTCGAAGACTTAAAACCGTTATTACTAACCGAGTGCTTCGATATTTGGTAGATCAACTAAGAAAAGATAAGGAAACTTACAAAGTATTCTTTCGAGATTATGGAATATTTTTAAAAGAAGGCATCATCTCTGATACTGAGCAACTGGAAAAAGTATTTAAAATACCCGTCAATATGACTATTGCGAAACTAACGTTTGACCTTTTTTTTTTATTCCCAGGAAGAAATTGCTAAATTGATGTTGTACGAATCTTCATTAAAACCTGACGGAGAGAAAGTTACATTACCTGAATATTGTAATCGAATGAAAGAAGGACAAAAGGATGTTTATTATTTAGCAGCTCCTAGGCGAGTAGATTATGAGTAAAATTATGTAATAACTAATGATTCTGAAACCTATTTCGTAATTTAGTCGTCACTTAGCTGAGACGTCGCCTTATTTCGAAGCTTTGAAGCGAAAAGACGTTGAAGTTCTGTTTTGCTACGAACCTTACGACGAACTCGTTTTGTTACAATTAAGACAATTTGACAAAAAACCGCTGATTTCTGTGGAAAAAGAAATGTTTAGAGATAAAGAAGATGTTAAATTTGAGGACATTGGTAATTACAAAAAAAGTTTAGAAAAAACCCCTTTTTGAAATTAAAATTCGTAAACATTTTAGAAGGAGGTTTGAGCTCAGACGATTCGAAGCAATTACTAGACTGGTTGAAATCGACTCTAAAACAAAAAGTAAATACAGTAAAAGTTACTAAAAGGTTAACAACTCATCCGTGCGCCGTGACAATTGAAGAAATGGGAGCCGCGAGACATTTTGTTAGAACTCAATTTCAATCATTACCCGAAGAACAAAGATACAAACTCTTGGATCCTATTCTGGAAGTTAATTTAAGGTAAAAAATCACATTACAGTATTAATACCAATCTTCAGATTTGAGTTCACCCCATAAGGTTGACAATATATTTTTTTTTTAACTTTGTCATCTTTACTATTCTTACTCTTGGAAATATTTCATCACTCGCTACGAATGGATTTCGAAATCAAAATAAAGCACGTCCTAATCATATCTTAAATATTTCAAATAGAAAAGCTATCGAAGTCATGTTAACAAAAACTTAAAAATAAATTGAGATAAGTGGGTCAAAGAAGTTTACGATAACTTCTCACTTCTATCGCGAATTGGCCATTAATTTGCAGTTGTTAACTTCCATAAAATCTTTCGATCATTATCTATTTGAAAATCGTTTCCTATCACAACTTGACAATAATTAATTATTTACCGTAACTAGTTTCATTTAATTATATTTTTGATATCTTCTTTATTAATTTCAGTCATCCCATAATAAATAAGTTATCAACCTTAAGGACGGATAATCCTAAATTGGCGGAATTAATTGCAGAACAGGTAAAATCAAAATAATTATAATTATTGTATTACTCACAAATCATTTTATCTACCCTTCCGATTTCAAATAATCAATAATGATAAACCAACTCGCGATTGAGCGGTTAAATTTTATTCAGGACGATCTTATCTATTTTAATAACCATTAATTAAAATTGAGCAATCCGAATTTCTCATTCGAGCCAATATTTTTTTTGTTGTTGCAACAATGCATATGCTATTGCAATATTCCCGCATTTGGCAAAAACCGATTTGATTTCAACAGTGTCCTATCGATTTAAAATGATTGTTGTGATAAATGACAATCGCATTACAGAAAAATACTCCCCCTTGATTTCATAACTACTACAGCATGTTCGTTTATCATTACAGTACTGTATATCAATCCTTTAATCTGATTAGATTTTGTTCTCAATATCTATAAGCCACAAAACTACTTGACAAGACAAGATTTACTAAAAATCTCGTTTGTATTATTTGGCAATCGACAAAATTGGGAGATATGAAAACAAGACATTAAAAAAAACAAACTTAAAATACTGTAAATACGTAAGATAATACTCTAATGTAACGTGATTTTGTTTATTTTTCTCAGGTTATGGATAACGCAATGGTTGTAGCTGGACTGATAGACGACCCTAGAACTATGATTAATAGAATGAACGAATTGTTAACATTGGCCTTGGAGAAAAATTAAGCTATTTTCGCTTTATAGTGAAAATAAACGACGTAGATAATAATTATCAAGTTCTATAGAATCGTATAACTGGTTTTTTTGTTTTTATATTACGTTATTCACCATCGTAAAGTTTGTCAAACAAAAGCAATACAGTAGTCTTTCTCCCATTTACGATTATCTTATTTTAAATGTCGCCTCTTAACAATTATTATTTGTAATCTACCGTGAAAGAAAGAATTAAAATGTCTTTAAAACAGATTTTTCACAGTTAATGCATTTAATTTTTTTTTTTTAAATTTATTATCGTCACCCTAATGAGAAACCAGCGTAACTCCACTTTTTTTCAAAAATGACTTTTTGGTTCCATCTAGTGGAGAA
>JAQGAZ010000984.1:0-39340 GCA_034692225.1 Polydesmus complanatus
AAAAAAAAAAAGTTTAATTTATTGAAGAAAAAAAAAAGTAATTTATAGAAGAAAAAAAAAAGTAATTTATAGAAAAAAAAAATTTAATTTATAGAAAAAATTGAGTTACATACATACTCTTATACTCTTATACTCTTATAATCTTATACTCTTATACGGTCAGGTGAAGCTAATAAAAGCGTATTAAAAAAAAACCGTTTTAACGATAATAATATTTTTTTTAGTAAAGTAGCAAAAATCTGCATTTTTTCTTTCGGCTTTTATATTAATTGCGTCTTTTGTTTATCTAAATGATAATCATAAACTATAAATTAAAATAAAATTTGCATTTAGATAGGTTTGCTATTCTATTCAGTTTGAATACTTTTATGTGCAAATATGTATTAAATGTCTGAGTTATATACGCAGCTTGTTATAGGCCTATTAAGCAGCTATAGATTGCTCAATTTGTATTTTATTTATAAATTTAATGTTTTCTGCTAAAGGCTATTATTCGATACATTGACAAATATTAATGTAATACCCCTTCAATGATATTCTGGTATCGTGAAATTTGGATTATTTTTATTAAGCTGCTGTAGACGATGTTTCCACGTAAGAGATGGTTTTACAAAATTGAACAAATGTTTACGTTTTTTTTTTTTTTAAAAAAATGTTATATTGAGATCACTGAGATTTTCGTGCCAAAAAAACATTCTTTAGTGAACGAGATTTTTTAAGCAATATTTTATTTGTCTCAAGTTGATACTAAATAGGATAAAACGAGTGAGTTTGTTGAACATTTTCTATCTTTTATGTGAATCTTCGTTTCCGGTGTTTTAGTTAAAATTTATTTTTATGAGACGACAAAAAAAGTCATCATTTCAAAACACACGAATTTAGCGCCTCGTGCATTCATCCGCAGGACCGAGCCTTTCTCCTTGCACTCTAATTTCAGCACTGACATTGAATTTCAAATTTAGCACGTAAAAATAGATTTTATAAAAAAAAATTTATGTTTTGTTGATTTTTGAATCGACATTTTTTCAAGGAAAAAGGCAATTGCATTGGCCAATAAAACTATTTTCAAGAATGTTTTTAAAAAAAAAACAAAACAGAAAATTGAGTAGTTTAAAAGTACTGTATTAATAAATTTTTTTTTTTGTTCAAATAATTAAAGTTTTGCTTACGTTGTGCGAATGCGTTGAATTTGCACATGAACGCTCCTAATACGAAATGTGGTGAAGTGAGTTGGTTGACCAGCGGAACCCACATGCAGACAATTGCGATGAGAAAGTCTGCGGCGGCCAAGTTGACTAGATAATAGTTAATGGTCGATCGCATACTTTGATTGAAAAACACGACTAAAATCACTAACACGTTGCCAACGATGGCTAAGATTAAGAGAACAGCGTAACTGACAATCTTCAAAACGTCGCGCCAATTCAACTGATGATAAGTGACACTGGATGGGTAATCGTATGCGCTGAAATTAAAGTCTATCAATTCAGTTACTAAGTTGCAATTTAACGCCATCTTTACAAACTTTCGCACTTTATTATATATATATAAATATATTTTTTTCTTCCTTTCTCACCAAATAACTAATTTGAAAGACATTTAAGACAAAGGCGTCCGAATGTCTGAAGTTTTACCGCCTGAAAGATCAGATGACCACGGAACGTGATTATCCATTGGAAAATTGTTGAAAGTGTGGACATTCATTTTATAACGTACCGGATCGTATCGTGCACGTGCATTAAATCTAACATGTGAGTGGTGGTAGTGGTGGTGCTGGTGGTACGGTGATAAGATGATTGTGTCGAAGCTAACGGTACACCCGGGGCTTTGAATGGACGAATCCACGTGTGATGGGGAAGGATAGAATTGAACGGGAGAGCTCACCCCAAACTTGCGATAGGCCAATTTGAAACGCAGATTTGGGTGGGGCGGCCATTTAAAATAAACTTAGCTAGTCGGGGTTTTTAAATTTCTAAAGAAAACAATACTATCCGACTGTTAAGAAACCTACAAACACACTTAGCACCTAAAGACATTATTTTGGCAATCTTGCTTTCCAACTGTTTTTTTGCTCAACTTTTTAGTTGTAGTTCTCAATTAAATTGGCAAAATAAAATAGCTTTCTTTTTTTTAAAGTACAAATTAAAGCTAATTTCGGTTGGTTAACTTCTTTATGAACATTTTTCGTTTAAGTAAACCCATAAAATTGCATCAAATAATTGTATAATTTTTATTTTAATATTATAATGAATGAATAGTAGCTTTGGTGTAAGTAAATCACGCAGCAAGGCCAAATATACTATAAAAATAAAATTCAACGTCCGGGCACTAATTGCGTAATTCAAAACGGGGATGAAAGGGACACCGCGCTTAAGTAAGATATTAGGCCCAATATAATTTGTGTTTTTATTTTATGTCGCAGTTATGATAACTTACTAACGTGACAGAAATTGCATGTTATTTGTATTGGAACATTTACAAAAAAAAATAAAAAAAAATAGAGGCTTATAAAAATAGATAGTTATAAAATTTGGCACTAAGACAATTTGACGATTTCATCAAAAAAAAATTTTAGATAATTATATAAAAGCTAATTTACGACTATAATCTTAGTGGTTCAGTTTATTAGCAAACAAGTTGTATTTTTCGCTTTAAAACTCAAATTTTTTTTTTAACGAAAATACAGTAAACTAATTTAAATATTTTAAATCATTTTTTTTAATACTGTAATATCGTATACAATATTTTCTTATTAGCATATAGAAACATTGTAAAGGCTTTCATAAGAGGGGGGGGGGGGAAATGTTAAAAGAAATTGCGTATTAGGTTCAAACTAATATCATTTTGTTATTGTTTTGTGTTAAAACTGTTGCCATACTTTAGTTAATTTTACGAGACGCGGCAATGTATCTGAAAAGTTCCATTAATTCCCCTTCACTTTAATTTTTCTCTAGCTCGTTTAAGTCTCCCCCTTCTTTATTACCCCGACTAGATTAAATTGCACCTGAGATCTTCTATATTTAAAGAAAATGTGCTAATTTACGAGGTTAGCGATGACGTCATTGGACCCGGCGCCAGCGCCTTCTCTCCTCCACCCTTCTTCACCCATCAATTTATGCAAAATGTGTTATTGTGTTTCCCCAAATGATGTTGGAAATTTCCAGGGGAAATAAAGTATGATTTAAGAGTGACCCGTTAGCTTATTGAATTACATTTATTTATTGCTCATTATTATGAGACACTGATTCCGACGCGAGTGCAACCGAACCCATACGAAATTTATGAAGGAAAATCGAGATCAATAATAAACTTAAAAAGGAGGAAGAAAGAAGAAAAAAAAAAAAAAAAAACGAAAAAAGTGTTAGAAGGCGGCTTTGATGTTTGTTTATCCGGCGTTTTATACTTTTACAAGCTTTCATTTTCATTTTGCTTTTGTTGATGCTGAAATCTTATTGTAAACAGCGAGTGAGCTCTGGCGAAACTTTTTTTTTTTTTCTTCTCCACTTTCACGTTGCTTTTCCGCAAACTTTCTTGGCCAAAACAATATTTTTAGTTGCTTTGATGTTATGTCTCTTAATATATCGGGGAATGTATCAATTTGGGGCGTCTGCAACAATAATTTATAACTGTTTCTAGTTTAATTGTTTGTACTACTTCCTCGATGTTTATTTGACGCGAAAGGACATGCTACAGGTTGCATTATTTCATCATCGCATATGTGTTATTTCGACGTCTGGTTTATAGATGCTGCATATTGCAATAATTTATTATTCCTCACATTCATACAGAGGTTTTAATGCATAACTTATCTGCGTTTTGAAGGTTGTTTCGGTGAAATGGTTTCTGCGGAACTGGAAAAGCCGATTAATTTTGAAGGTTCTTACGAAATCAACATTATACGCTTTCTGGTAGGCAACTACAGCAGTTGCCTGGGGCCCGCTTTATTTTTAAGGACCTGGCTACAGGGAACGGTATAACATTATGCATGAGAAAAGTAATTTATTAGAATAAAATATCGGTATAAGCTTTTAAAAATATTAGACATGTATTTCATCAATTTGCCTAGGGCCCGGCAATGCACAAATTGGCCCTGGAAACCAGAAGCTCTAATCTCGGTAAATGCTACTTGTTTCTCGTTTAACCAATAGACATCATTACCGAACACATTTCAAAAAAAAAAAAATATATTTCAAAAAAAAAAAAAAATTTTTTGTTTTTCTTTTTGGAAAATTTTTTTTGTTTTTGCAAAGTTTTTTTTTTTTTTTGAAAATTTTTTTTTCTTTAAAATTTTTTTTTTTTTTGAAATTTTTTTTTTTTTAAATTTTTTTTTTTTTTAATTTTTTTTTTTTTAAAATTTTTTTTTTTTTTTTGAAAATTTTTTTTTCTTTAAAATTTTTTTTTTTTTTAAATTTTTTTTTTTTGAAATTTTTTTTTTTTGAAATTTTTTTTTTTTGAAAAAAAGTTTTTTTCTTTTTTGAAAATTTTTTTTTTGAAATTTTTTTTTTTTTGTTTAGGCATCTGGGCCACTATAGTAGTGCCATCACTACTTTGGTGGTTTTGGAGATTTTGATGGGCACCCAGTTTAAAGGCGCCTGTCGAATGACAGGCTTCCATCTAGTAATGCTATAAAGTTGGAGAGGGGGCTGATTATATCGTGAAAAGTAGTAGTAAATGCATCGTACGTTTTTTTTACTTTGTTTATCCACTGATTATGCGCATTAAATTCGAATTTTTAAGTATTGTATTTGAATGTTTGCGTATTAACTAGTTTCCATAAATTATTTTTTGTATTTAGAACCGCGAAGGCGAGTGTACGTAGTATAGCGTGGCGTATCATTACGAGTATAAAACGTGACATATCCTCAACATGGCTTACCCCATCATTTTTCTCTTTAATCAACCAAATGAACCAATCACAATGCTATAAAGCTTATCAATTACAGTATTATGCGCCTACGACTGTATGCTGTAGTTCATTCTTTCTTTGCTCCTCGCCTTTTAATTTTTACCGAAATAATTTTTTTTTTGTCAAAAGCGTTTTGTAAACGTTTTCAAAATAAAAACATCTTTTTTTTTTGTATTCGATGAGTTTTATCTTTTGTCTTAAAAAAGTTTACTTTTTAACTTAAAACAGAAATGAAATTGAGATCAGTGAAGTCTTTCAATAAATTTGGATCCTTTTTTATAATATTTTAAATATAGTTAGGAGAGGGAAGTTTAGCTACCGGTACAAAATGAGATTCTAAGTTATAATTTGTAACTTAAATTATTATAGGTTATGGAATGATACGAGTACTATTGTTTCCATATTATTGTTTCTTTCATAACGTATTTCAAATAATTTTAAGGTGCAGATATTTTGAAAAGCTCGCTGCTAGATGTCGCCACGGAATAGACTTCTTTAGGCATATTAAAATACTGTTGTGCTACAGTAATACCAAAGCTCATTAATAAAATAGTGTAATAATAAAAAAATAAAAAAATACTTGAAGCTTTGTTTAAAAACTTATATAAACAGAGAAAAATTGGGAATTGTTTTCTCTTAATCACATTACAAGCTCAATTGAAATTGGGCACGCGTGTAGCTTACTTTTTCGATGTCTAAATTGCAAATTAAGTTTTTTTTTTTGATGTTTGGGTGACATGATTTTCTTTAGTATGCCTGCCTATTATAGTATTCCACATTACTTTAATATCATAGTATTTAGTAAGCGTATTATAATATGCAAATAAATTATTCATTTGTTTTCAAAAATAATACTAATAAGCATGGAACGCATTATAAATTTTAATTTGCGGTGGCATGACATATAATTTTAAAACACAGTTCTTCAAACATACATGTACTTCTATAGTTTCCCTTCGTGTTCTTCTCATGACTCCTGTAACCGATGTGAGGGCTAACGCTATCACCAGATTTAGCTTTCATTATGGTAGCTGTTACCATGACTTTCACTTTGACTGCGTCTTTTTTTATTTCCTTCGTTATGACCGTGGTCATCGTAATGTTTGCCATGGTGACCTTTTCGGTATCGTTTATCTCCGTGATGACTGTCTCGATACTTCACGTTTCCTACGACTATCGTGTTAACTGAGGGCCGTATTATTTCTTGTGGTTAACGATTTTGTAACAATTGTCTTCATGTCCTTAATCGTGGTGACCACAGCTTCCGTTTGGATTTTCTTGCATTGTCTTATTTCCCGTGGTTGCGATTGCTTTTTAGCGTTAGCAATGGTAGTTGTTGCAATAGACGTGCTTTTTTTTAGTATCTAATGTACTGCGTCTAAACGAAACATGTCTTTAAAAAAAATATATATATATATATTCTTGCACCCTAAATTGATTTTTAAAATGAAGCGACATATTTGATACCTCATCCGTGATCTCTTCTAATATAACGGTTTCTTGGTCCTCCTTGTTTATAATACATGTAGTACCCTTAACTAAAACATCTATCGATATATTTGGTTGCCATGACTTTTAAATCTTCAACTACGGCAATCTCCTTTTTTTTTTATTGGAATTATTTTCGTTGGTACTCAAGGGACAATTGCCACTAGGCTTATATTTAAGCCTAAAGTGACACGTAGCAACGTGTTCATTTTACTGCAAACTGTTCATTTTAACTGTGAATCAAGTAAACAAATGGTCTTTTTAAGACGATCAAAGTCTATAAATTTGATGTTGAAGTGTGGAGTGATGTGATTTCGATTGTTAGTTTCGAGTTTATTTGCACGCCGAATTTAAAGATGATAAGCAGAATGAAAGTGCACGCGATTAAGAGAGTAGAAGGATGAATGGATGACGCTTTATGAATTGAATTTTTTTGAAATCGATTAAAATTTAGTAAGCTTTACTTAGCGATAATTATTTAAACAAATTTTTTTAACAATTTCTTACTTCTCGCCTAGGCTACATATTCGGAACCAAAGTTTTAAAAGTTTTGCATTTTTTTACATCAGTTCTGATTTAGAGGACGTACCTAAGCGCAAAACTATTATGTGGTCAAGCTCCAAATAATGCTACTCGTAGTTGGCGTTTACTAATTAAAACCTAATTTAGATAAGTAAACTTCATTCTAAGATTAAAATTAGACCTAGAAATTGCATCTACAATATTCTTTTTATCTTTAGCTTACTTTAGTCTTCAAAAACGTTTTGTTATTCTTGAAGCTAAATTAATTTATAAAAAAAAAATGACATTTAATCGAAGCCATAATTATTATTGTGTGCGCAATGACTATTATAATTTTTATTATTAAAATCAATGTAACTTTTGTTAAGCTGCATATTTAAAGTTGATATTGAGATAATTATGATAGTTATTGATTTATCTATTTTCATTTATCTTCTTTCACTTTCTTCTTAAGTTTGAATTGCATGTACGGTATTACAAAACTTTAATTATTTAATTTATTTTAGAATACAAAAATTACCCTGCTAATTTTGAGATTTCCATTTTCATTATTTTGCTATGAAATTGCTGCTGCTGAAAAGGCAAAAAATCTAACACTAAAAACAAACTGATTTCTCCAAATTTTACACGTGCAAAGTGCCAAAGGAAAAAAATCATTTTAAATCAAGTCACGCTTGTTATTAAGCGAAATTGCTTTAGATTTGTAGGCGCCAACCACATACAAATAAATAAGCAGAAGCAACATACCCATTAATATATTGTGTAACATGCTTATTCAAGTGGGTACTCAAAATGGTAATCTGAATATTATTTAATGTTATAAATAATTTTAATTTAAAATAAGGCAAGAGTGTTCAAATCTGATTATCAACACATTTCGTTTCACTACGGTGTCATTTCAGTTTAGTTAGCTTATTTTTCTAATAAAGTGAATGGAACTCGACAATATTATTAAATTAAATTTGTATTGTTTACATGTGTAGGCCTACATGTACTTGTAAAGTTGATTGGGATTTTAAATTTAAATACTGTAGTTGCTTCAAAAAATTATATTGTGAAAGTGAATTATTGATACATTAAATTGGGTGAGCAAAGAAAATGCGATTAATTCTAATGAACTCTTGAATAATAGGAAGAGTGATCAATTTTAATTAGAAAGCTATAATTAATGAAGTCTCCCCCCATAATGATAAAGGCAATTACGATGAATGAACTGCAGTTGTCCAATTAAGAATAACAGGGAAAATCCATTGTCAAGGAAAATGGACACGCCTCTATCTCTCATTAAGCTCTCTTCCAACTTCATTCAATACGCTATTTTTTTTAGTTTACAAAGATCGAAAAATGTTTAGTGTAATACAATTGCGTTATAGTCCACCCTGTAAAGCATCAGTCTTGTTTTTATTCTGCCACGTCGATGCTCTTAAAACTCCAAACTCACTATGATGCTAGTCATTTGAAAGCGAGATGGAGGCGAAGGAGGACTTGAAGTCTGCTTTTGAAAACGCAGCCCAGCATCTATTGGCCTTATCGTCGGCTCAAAAAAATCAACTCGCACAAATGTCGAAATTTAGTTCTATCTTTGATGTAGATGAAAAGCGATCTACTTCGAATTGGATGAAATTTAGTGCAATGTTTGCTGTAATTTTAATTGGAGAAATTCTTTTTCATATGGATATTTATTCGTTAAAAAGTTTGGCTAAAGCGTATCTGATCTGGCAAAATAAAGATATCTATTCCGAACAAGTAAGATATTCAATGTTTTCTTAAAACCTATCAAGTGAGTTGAAAATTCTTTTAGATTATTTTTTGAATGAAATATTTTGTTTATGAATGCAAATAACTTCAAAGTTAAGCAAAATTGCAGACAAAATGGTAACAACATTGCATCTGCTTCTGGCTAATTTTGTTAGTTGTTTTATGAATGCATATGATATAATAAAAATTGTTTCATACAAACACTTTCTGTCACGAAGAATAGTGCACATTTACAACGCCGTAAGTGCAGCCTCGAATATTAAATTTGAATACTATTATCCCTAAAAAAACTCCTCATTTGCATTTTTAAATAATGTATTAGAGCATTATTAATTTTCTTTAGAAGTTGAAAGTCACTGAATACTTGAAATAAGTCTTCTTAAATTTAAAAAATATTAAAAAAATATGCATTATTTTTTTATCGGAGCCAGTTCGCATTTTGTTTGAAAAAAAGAAAAAAAAATTATTTAGAATTATCTTAATAAAACTAAAGTATAACCGGGATATTTTTTATGCTCTTTATGATTGTACGCACAATTTTTTTTTCCCTTATCTGCCAATTATTTTTATTTTACTAAAAAAAAATTGAATTATCGAATTGAACGGTAATTTCTTTTATACATGTATATTAAACTGAATTGAAAATGGTTATAAGAAAAAATGTTTACAATAATATTATTAATTTGGAGCATTTTTTTTTTTTTGCCATATGTTAGCACATTGTAGGATATTACGTTTTATATTCGATTATAAATCAAACATTGCAAATAATATTAGTTACCGTAGGTTTGAGGTGTAGTTTTTTTTAAAGTAGGCCTATCCAAATAAATTACGATTAGTTGAAGCTATTTTGTGATAGCGGTGAATATTGACTCCCTGACTATTTACTGAAAAATGTAACGGTTTAAAATACAGGGTTTTTGAGATATAGACCCTATTTGGACAATTTCTGATTTATTAATCTTATGTGTCCATCATAAATTTCAGCCAAAAAGTTTTATTTATTTTACTTACAGTAACTGAAAAGTATATTTTAAAATAAAAAACTCTGTATAAATTATGCAAAATTGGAATATTTGAGCTTGTTGGAATATTTATTACAGTGTATGATCAACTGAAATTGGCTAAATAAATATCGTACAATTGCTAATTTGTCTAGCTACGGTTTTTGCACCCACCTTTGTTTTATTAAAAACAAATTAGCAAAGTAAAACATTTAAAAGTGGTGCCGCTTTATAGAGAAAATCATGAAGTTTTTTCTAAAAAAAAAAAATTTTTTTTGATTACGGTAATTTAAAAAAAATACCGGTACGGAATTTAAATTCAAAAATTGTAATTTCTCATAAATAAAATTTTCCATGATAAAATTTTTTGATTGAGTTCGATGGTTTTCGTAAATTGTTCCAAAATTATTAAGGCCTACATTCAATGTTCTCTTATGTTTTACAATGAATCCAAAAGAGTAAACCTGCGAATTAATTGAGATTTATTTTTTTCTCTGCGTGTTTATTTATTCAAAGTGTGTGTGGGATATGCCGAACTTGGCTCAAGACATATTTCGACCACCTGTTGCTTGCTCCATTTGTGAAAATATTCACCTGATCGACAAAGTTCATTCAATTGAAATGGAAGAGTTCCGAGAAAAGTGACGATTGATATATCATAATAAAATACTGTACAAGTAGATTTCAATGTTTGGTTGTGGTTAGATACGCGTACAGTCGACATCCGATTGTTATCACTGACGCCACAGTTAACTGGACAGCTATGACCACCTTCACGTTTGAATATTTTAAGCAATTGTATGGCGATGAAAGTCCGGCTTTTGAAAATTACAGGCAATCATGTCAGTTCTTTCCTTACCAAACCGAGTTTCGAAGTCTCAGGCAAGTTTTCAACATGAGTTTGGATAGGGCACAACTAAAAGATGGCTCTAAACCGTGGTATGTCGGTTGGTAAGTCAACTTTTTTTTTTATGTTGAAACATACTTAATAAATTGATTTCTTAACTGTAGAATGGGGATCAATACAATTGCACTTTTTCGAATTTTTTAAGGCAGACAAAATACGTTATACTTGCACTGGATTTCTTTTTTTAAATTAAAATATTCCTATTTAAACCAGAACTTCTTTTAAAAAAAGTTAGATAAATAGATTTTATTTATTAAATTTGGAGGCTAATTCAATTTTTATACTCCAGTATCGTTTTTCGGCAATAAATTATTTTTCTTTTTGGTTAGTTTTGTTTAATTTGAAAATTTCACACGATTTTTATACACCGTGGTTCAATGAAAGTAACTCAAACTTTATTTATTACGGAGTAGATCTCTAATAAATTCCTGATAATTGATCGTCCTAAATGTTTTTTGATATCGGTATTTAGGAAATTGAACTACAGTAACAATAATATTAATGATTCCAACATTCCGGTATCGTAAATTTGAACGGGTAGAAAGAAATAAGTTTACGAGCAAATTGTTTCTGTTGATTTTGTGACAAAGTTCTTCTTAACGTTAAAACAGTCTTTAATATTTTTGTGAAGGTTTAACTATTTAATTAAAGAAAGTGTTCAAAATAGTTTGTATTAATATAAATTTAATTTGAGTTTTAATACAGTATTTATTTTTAAATTAAAAATTGATAAGTTAAAGTTTGGCTTACTTTTTATTGAACTACCATGTACATTAAAAATATAATATTAAAATACACGTAATATATTTGAAGCGCAAGTCAACCCTTTTCCAAAAAACTCAAAACATTCTCTATTAAAAGAAGTACCGGGTATGCGATTGTGCTATGTCTAGCTACAGTACAATCAATATTCACTCACTAAAGAACACATTCTTTATCTAGTGACACCATGAGTGATAGTGATTTGGTATGAGAAGAGTTAAGTGGTCTTTTTTTTTTTTTTTGCTATATAAGTAATTGATAGGTTGACGATGCAAATGGCTGTGTAACATATGGCAAAGTGTTGCCAAACGATCAGCTCATAAATATTGTCCTTTTTATTCTATTTCTCACTCTATCCGTTTTCTCCCATGATGCTTACAAATCGACATCTAAATACCCGCTCAGTGTTCTTTTCAGATAAATAGCTTAAGTATATCACAGTCGCGCATGCGAGATGAAAGAAGTCAGCGGTTAATGATAATGCGCGCAATAATAAAATATTAAGTTTATAAATCACATCAGAAGTTGTCTATCAGCACGCAACACACGCGATGTGCCATGTATTTCACCGCAAAGTGTGAATGAATGAGAAAGAAAGGGGGGAAAAAAATCAAGTGGAATTAAATTTGATTTTAATTACTTTTTATAGGAGCAATTGTGATTCCATTGTTGCAAACGAATTGAGAAAATCGTACGCGAGGCCCTATTTCCTGCCTCAAGATTCCGAATCGAGTAAAACTGATTGGATATTTATGGGAAGTCCCGGATACGGAGCACATATGCATGTAATTTGCATTTTCAATATTAAAACGGAGTACAAATTAAATTGAACAGAATTTAATTAAATTTACTACATTTGTTTTTCAAAATTTGCTTTAAGCATTATAAACTTCACTTCTTAAAGTTTTAAAGTTTTCGGTTTTTCAAAATTTACTTATTTTTTTTTTAATTTTGTTTTTATCTAAATTTAACGTTGAACGAGGTCATAATTTTATTAATACGTGTGCGGTGCCATATATTTATATATACATTTTAATACCATGTATTAATGTAATTAGATTGATCACGTGGGTAATCCTTCATGGCAAGCGCAAATCTCAGGTAGCAAACGATGGATATTACTTCCTCCACCGGAATGTATGCATCAATGCCAACCCCTGGAGATCGTAGTGCAACCTGGAGAAATAAGTACGCATATTTCCAATTGAATGTTAGGGTTATACGGTATTTACTTACAAAAGTGTTATTTTTTGAAATACTAGTTGTACTGGATACCAACACTTGGTTTCATCGAACTCAAATTGTAGGCGATGATATCAGCATCACTATTGGATCAGAGTACGATTAAAACAAACAATTAACCGCTTCAAGTCTTTTTTGCTCTAGGGTAAATTAATTACATTTGAGAAAGAAAAAAAAAATATAAACATGGCTGAAGTTACGTATTTATTTACCGGTAATAATTATTGAAAGGGTTGTAATGAGGAAATTTAATTAAAATTCCATTATTTAATGGCTGCGTGTGGTGTTCAGGTTAAACATTATTTTACGGAAGTTTAAAATTAAAAAATTTAATGCTGTATATGCACCAGATGTTGGATAAAATATTTAAAAGTTTAATGCTTAGTGGATTTATTTTAAATTTTACGAATGCGATAGTCCGTTTTTGAAATTTCTAAAATTATGGTACAGTAGAAAATATACGTTTAATATTTGAAAATACGAAAGCTAAGAGTTAATATTTCATATTATTTATGTTAGTCATTTTTTTTAATTATTACTGTTTATTTTTTAAAATTTTACTTAGTAAAGTACTGGAATTGATTTTTTTACTTTTTTTTTTAATTTTAATTATTAAACCTTTATTTTAATTAATAATATGTTTCATGCATATCATTATATCTTGCGCAAATTCTTTGTTTATTTAATACAGCAACAACAAAATAAATCAATTTTTCAAACTCAGGGATATCTTTCAACTTTTATTGTATGCTTGATTTAGCTAATTGAACAACAAGAGTATTTCAACAAAATGTTGATAAAAAATGTAGCAAATCTCACATGTTAGATGCTTTAAAACAAGGAAAATTAAAATTAAAAAAAAAAGTTTACAAACCATTAACTTGCAAACAATAATTGTTAAATGATGTGCTGCAATTAACGGTGTTTTAAAAAGATGCAAAATTTCAATTTATAACGTGATTATACCCTTTATTTGTTTGCTTTTTTCAACCAATTTTCCAATTGTAGGTTAATGGTAAGTAAATCTTTTTTTTAAATTTTAACTTTTCAATTTGTTTAAATAATTGAGAAGTCCGCGAATTCCACACTATAGCTTGAATTTCATTTGACTATGTTTAAATGCCTGGCTTATTATAAACAACCTATACTTTTTAGACAAGAACATAAAAAGTTGTTGTTGATTTCCTCGAGTCCCTAAATGTTTATCGTACCGTACAATTCGTATAATAGAGAATGTAATTTCTGGTTTTCGCCAGAACGACCAATTTTTTTTTTTTTTGACATTCGTAAATTTATTATTAATTTAAACTGACCCAATGTCTAGATTTAAAGAGCAAATAGAAAAAGAGTCTAGTTAACTCTAAATATTAGTTAAAAGATTTCTTTCGACTTTTTTTTTTTAATATAATATTTAATTTTTATAAAATTGATATTCTATAACAGTAGCATTAATTTAGTCAATTTAACATAATGCAAATTTAAATTCAAGTTTAGTGATATAATATAATATTGAATAGACAATAAATCAATATTTGCATAATGATAATTATACTAAACAAATGCATTACGTTAATGTGAAACCACAGCAACATTGAAGAAAATGATTTTTTTCTTCTCCTTTTTGTTTAACACTGATTTTAGCCAAATTCAATTGCAAACTCAAATTTCAAAATGTTGGTGTATTTGGTATCTAAAGTGCATAACAGTAACAGTAACGCAATGTATACGAACGCATTTTAACATTATGTAATCATCAAATTGCAAATATTTAAAATTTCCATCAAGAAATGTCATTATGGCAGTTAGCTATAGCATTAACACAGATAATGAAACAATCAAAGAATTCCTTCTATTTTTTTTTGTTTTGTTTGTTTGTTTACTTTTGTGTTTCATTAAAATTCACACACTTGCCATCATTTTCTATGTTGCCATAATAAACCTTTTCCGTTGGTATTAAAGCTTGAATTGATGAACCAGACTCAACTAGCACTAACGTCAGAATTGTTTCTCGGTCGCTGAGACAAAAAACGACGTAAACGCCATCTGAGGACAATTGACAACTGCTAATATGAGCTTGTGCACTGACAAACGAAGCCAAACAAACTCCTGCAATGTGATTAAGATAATTATGTAGAATTAAATTTTATGCGCCGGGATATTAAGTTAAGAGAGATTACCTTTAGTTAAGTCCCACAACCATGTTGCTGGATCTCGCCATTTTGGGAAATCAGCTGTTAGACATCTTTGCCCGTTGTCACTCAATTGAATGCAAGTGACAGGGGCTGTATGACCCACCAAAGCAAATCTAATGGAAATTAAAATGAATAAGATTTTTGTCCGTAATTGTATCTTAATAAGAAAAAAAAATGAAAGTAACCTGCAAGCTCCGGTGAAAAGATCCCAAACAATTAGAGATGTATTGGTGAGACCAGTTATAGCACAACCTCCTTCTGCTGATATGGCCACACTACATGTACTGGCTTCGGGTCTCCATTTTTTAAATACGGTACCATTTTGCAAGTCATATACGATCGCAAAGTTGGGTTCAGGATCGCTAACTTCCTAATAAAAAAATGCAATTTGCACGGTTAATTTTAAATTTATATTTCAACAATTTATATATCGAAATGAACATTAAAAATAAATTTAATATTTAAACAATTAAAAGTAAGAACTTACTTGGCAAACACAGATTACGTAGTGGCCATCATTAGTGATTGCTGACAATGAAGTGTCAAAATCATGATGCGGAATTCTCAAATCGTGTAGTAACTTTCGACTGCTAAGTTCCCATACGAGAAGGGGAAACGGTTTCTGAGTTTCATCTCCACTAACGCAATATGACCCATCAGCACTGACCAATAAACTATTGAGGAATCGATCTTCTCCAGCTTTAAATGTAGACACACAATCTCCGCTTTTGATATTTATCAAGTTGACGTACATTCGATTTCTGGCCATAGCCACAATATGCTGACTATCGTGGGTGCCGTAGAACGCCATCTTCTGATTCATTACCCCTTTCAGTTTGATTTGAAACTCTCCGGCATCCAAATCGTAAATACACAGTTCTCTATTGCACAAGATGACGGCTTTGTAAGGATCAATGAACTTGATATCTCTAGGTTGTAGAATTCCGCTGTAGGTTCGGACCGGTTTCTGCTCGACAATATCCCAAACCACTACCTCATTTTTGTTTTCGTTTAAAGAGACCATAAACCTCGGATTATCTTTAATTCGGTGGATGGTAATCGCGTGGGTTTCAATTGTTTCCAAATCTTCTTTTATTTGAAGCATTCCTGGACCCAATGGGCAGAAGAGACTATTGCATGGCGCTCCGTCTTCGATACAACTGTCTAACAACTTTTTTAATATAAGACTGGATTTATTTGGCAGTGAGATTTGGCCGTGAACCTGAGTAAAAAATTGCTCTCCATCGTACTTCAATACTTGATATAATTCTTTGAGAAAATCAACAAAATTGTCCACATCTTCTTGCTCAACTTCCGCCACTGACGATTGTTGTAAGGTCTTAATCAGATCTTCCACGCTACCGTACTTGAGCCTATCTTTGTACCATTGTGGATCCAACGATACAGGCTTTTCGTCAATTGATTCAGCCAACTTTCGGAGCATGTTATCCTGTGTTTCCCAAAACTCTTTTAGACGAGATAGAATTTTTTCTTTCCACACTTCAGGTTCAGCATCGAAATAGCGTTGGTTAACGGCTGAAACAAAATGTGGGCAGTTGATTGTTTGTAAACTTATTCCTTGAAGCACAGTAGAGCCTAACAGAGCCGGGTCCAGCCAGCTAAAAAGACTCCTTATTGAGTTATTAAGGCTGAGTACAGGCAGCTGTGCGAAGTCTGGTGTCAATACGGATGCTAATTCTAATTGAGAGAGACCACATTTAGATAATAAAACAAATGATAATGCTGCCTTAATGAATTGAGGATCTAGCTGTTCTTCTAAGCTCTCCAGGAGCGCATTAGCTTGCGTATTTAAGCTCGGTTCAATTTGAATTGATGACGATGGTTTCCCGCACTGCAGGAATACGTTGATGCTGGTGATGATCATGGAAATATAAGAGACGTTAGGATTTTGACGCACAGCGCCATCTATAATATTTATTAGAAAAAGAAAAAAAGAAAACGGCAAAAATTAATGACAAAATCAATTATATTAAAATGTATTATTTTATATTTACCGCAAACCAGTTGCTGAGTTTCATTTAGGATGATTTGTTTGTCGTGCAAATGAGCTTTAACAATATCACAAGCAGCCTCCGGAAGCACTTGGGGTATTGGATGGAATGCTTCCGGAGGTACGTGTGAATCAAAATATCCCATAACAGGAGAAGGATCATTAACAGTGATGATGAGACGAACATTATCTGGCAATATTATAGGAAGCCACTCAAATGTTATTGAAGTAGATGACGCCACAATGCTGTCTAAGCCATCCAGCAGCACAACTAGTGGAATATCTGGGGGTGCGATACGACCTAAAAGAGCGGGCAGATCAGCTGCCTGCAAGACATTAACAAAATACATATTAGCGGTAATTGAAATGAAATTATTTTCTACTTGTTTTTACCTTCATAGAATTTGGTTTTGGCTGAGCTAACAGAAGGCAACACTGTTCAATGAGGTTGTTAAAAAGACTTAAAAAGCGCGTCTGTTGTTGATGAGCAATAATACGGAATACTAAATGAGCAGCGTTGTCATTGTTGGCTAATTTATAAGCTAAGAAAGCTATGAGACTGCTCTTCCCACTGGAACCATGCAATACCAGCGGGTTATTCTTCCCCGTTTCGACTTGGCCCCAAACGTAAGCATAGATTTTCTCCAAAAACTCGCTCGGAAATAATTCTCCGCCAAACTGGTTGAGGAAACTTTGGTTCAGGCGATACTGGTTTACCAGTTCTAAATATAACGAACGGCTCAAACCTAAAACACACACCGAAACGCTCATATTAGTTATTCAAAACGATTAATTTATAAAAATTACCTAGGAATTGGGGTTGGTTAAGTGCAGTGGGATCTTTTCGTTCATTGGTATCCAGAGCCATATCTATCATAGGGGCCATCATGCTCCACAGATGAGCTTGGAGGTTTTGAAAGTAGTTTTTCATATCTGCATCTCCCCATTTCAAGTTGCATTTCAGAATTCTGGCTTCATCCATCGACTCTAAGAGTTTCTGCTGAAATTCGGTGGTATCATGAGGAGACTGCAAAATGCGCTTCCAGATGACCAGGGTTTTGCGCCGGAAAGGAGGGTTTGATATGACGTTTTCGGCAAAACTACTCCAAACTTGGTTTTCAGGGGACGGCGGGTCTTCGCTGGTGATTAAAATGAGGAACGTGAGGGGTGATTGATGTTCATCGCACAACCAATTCCAATTTTGGAAATCTGTTTCGCCTTCTAACACTAGCCATTGCAACTCGTAGCTTTTGCGATGACACAACTTGCGCAGTGGGGTCACAACGATCTCTTCTAATTTAGAAATTTCATCTGCAATAGTATTTAAAAAAAATATTATTTTTAGTTCACAAATTTCTAAAATTAAATTGCCTAAATAATTATTTAAATTTCGTTTTAACTTTAAATATTAATATTCTTTTATCAAGTTTTTGCAAATTCGAATTTGACAATTTATCTTTATTCTCATGTTTCATTTGCAAATTTTGTTGTGTTCGCATTAAAGGGAAAATTACTGGAGGGGGGAGGGGGGGTGCAGGTCTACAATTTAAATCATGTTTTGAATTCAATTGTTTTGAATGCAATAATTATTTAAATTTGTAAAAATCGTAATTTATTGTTGTTTTTTTTTATGAATTTGACAGATCTAAAATTTAATGTTACTATAATCAAGATTTGCTATAATTTACAATCATTGAGGCTGCATCAAACAAAAATTGCTTACGGTTTAAGTCAAACAGCTAATGCAATGCCTCAAAGGTTTGTTTACCTTGCATTAATAATGCTAAAAGTACTAGTAAATTCTATTACTTTATATTTTAAATTTACTTATTTGCTTTTTTGTTATTACAAGTATTTAATTATTTCTGTTAATCTTAGTTCGTAATGTAATTTATATGGAAAGGGCTGACGTTCAAACTATTAACCTTTGAGTTGTTTTTCATAGTAAAATGTTGTTGACGAAGCAAACACATTTTATTATTATTATTTTTTTTTAAATAAATTTTTGCAGCGAAATGGTAATTTTCATTTAACAATAGAAAAATTTTGTTTTTGGTGTGTGACATTTAAGAGTTCAATTACTTCCGCTCATCTAACCAGCCAATTTTTCTTTTTACTTTGTAACTGGGTCTGGCGATGATGATGGAGAAGTGGGCGGAGCATGGGGAAAAAAGAGTGTTGCTATAGTTGCAATACTTGACGTCATCAATTAATGAACAAGGGATTTCTCCTTCCACCTCTAAACTTCCTGCCATCTCCATCACTCTATTTCATCAACACATTTTACCATTTAGCTTCATCAAAATTATTAATTAATTAAATTGTAACCTAACGCATATTTGTGTTTGACTAAATCTCCGGCCCACCCAACCATTTTCACACTACTAGTTCCGGAAGAAAAGAAAAAAAAAATACAGTTTAAAAAATGCGATGGAAAGTAGGTTTCCTGATGACGTCAAAGCGCGCGTATAAATAGTCAGCTCTGAGGTCATTGAACCCAACTGTACTTGTTCCCCCATAACTCACCATTGACGTCATCAAGTATTGATTGACTAGATCATTGTTGAAAATGCAACATCTAGTATCGGGTTTTTGCTGTTAGCGAGTAAAAAGATGCTATTATTTTTTTTATTTATTTATTTTTATTTATATTATTATATATTTTTTGATTTGGGGGGCCTGACTTTATTTCCTGAAAAGGTCAATTATAAAATTGATCGTGTACCTGTACTTTCCGTGCAGTGATATCTGCTGACAACCACATTAATGCATCGATGAGATCTTTCAAAAACATCTCTTTCCCGCTCTTCGTAATCTTTTCGCACTTTTCCATCCGGGCCGAGCCTCTTCAATTCACTTCCTGTCAACAGAGCCTTGATCTCGCTTTTTAGCGTACTTAACTCAATTCGTCCGATTACGTCTAATTCTCCCGTGCCACCCGCACCTTCTCGCGATGCCTGTCTGTTCAACAGCTGAGTGGGAGACATGGGCGAATTGACATCATGGGCGACGGCTGCCGTTGTCGCCGATGTACTCTGAGAATCAACTCGTACAACCTTGGGCTTTTCGTGCGGAATCGGACTTGTGGGGGGTTTCGTGGTGGGTGAGGATGGACCAGCCATCCCTGTAGGAGGTGCCGAAGCTATCGGGATGTAAACACTAGCGTTGGAGGCATTGGAGCCTCTTTGAGAGTGATTCCCACCATTAGCTTCGTGCGACCTGAAAATTTTGAGAAATTCAGTTTTCAATTTTTCAAAAAAAAAAAAAAATACTTTGAATAAATTACTAGAGATTAAAAGATTATCCTTAAAATCTTACTTTTTCTTCTTCGAACACTTGTCCTTTTTAGGACCGGAAGAGCAACTGCTACCCATGTTTTCCAGCGAGGCATAAATTAACTGTTATAAAAAAAAATATGTATTTTTTTAAATATTTTATTTGACTTTTTTTTCTTCTTTTTTTTTAAGGATTTTTTTTTTACTGGTAAAAATGGTTTTGCGGGAAAGGAAAGTGTGTTAGGGGAGACATTGTAGCCAAATCTTAACTGGAAAGTCCAAAATAGCAGCTGTAAACAAGCAATTTATTAGACAAGATGCTATTTAGTTCGTGCGCCAAATTTTGTTTGCTCGTAAACCACGCCCCCTCCCATCCAGGGTTGAGGTAGAGCTGCGATTTTTAATTTCTCAATTACAACTGGTGACGAGATACTGTTTTCAAGGAAAAATATATGAAAATGGGAGGAGGAAAGAAAAAAAGTGCAATTGATTATGTGGCGGGAGAAACGAGTGACGTCACAGTGATCGAAACATGAACTAAAAATTGAAATGAGATGGTGAAAATGCGAGGAGTGGAAGAGAGGAGAAGAAGAGGGAGAGGAGGGGGAGATGTGAGGACGAATTTTTTTTTTTTTTCATTTTGTTTGAATTTTTATAATCAAATACCTCGAAATTTCAAGATTTCCTCCTCAGCCAGCATAATTCCACGACGGAGCAACGATAATTCATCAACAACGTCACTTCCACATTGAATGATGTTGGCATTCTAATTCAATGGTTGGTTATCGTTACGTTGCATTGGAGATTTGCAAACTCGGAGCGAGTGAAGGAAAGAGTAGAGTAGAGAGAAAGAGAAGGAAAAAAAGCGAGAGAGAAAGAGAGAGCAGCCTCTGAAAGAGCCTTGGACTGAAACTGAGTGGTGTGAAACAGAATGAGAGAGTGAACAGCGATTCAATTAAGGACAGTTCACCTTTGACGTCACCCTGACGTCAATGTGACCTACTTTCATCGTCATTGAGGGCGCGTTGAGGGAGTCGTCGTCACTGTGCGACGCACTGCGCATGCGTGGTCGATGACAATGGCGTGCAGAGAGCGTCTTGGGAGCGGATGTACAACTCAATTCAAACTGTTAAAATTGTTGTTAATGGCAATCAATTATCGTTGTAATTAAACAAAAATCATTTTATTATTTTTTTTAATCATTTTTTTTAATATTTTGTTAAAGCACAGTATTATTATTTTCTTTTGTTGACAAGGAAGTTGCTATTAATGATTTAATGAAAAATTAAAAAAAAAAACTTTTTTATTTTTTTAAATGTAAATATCAGTACAGTCATGTGTATATATTTTTAATGTTACAGTAGTGTACATGTATTCAATTGGTTTACTATGAGTGACTGGAGAACAAAAACGAGAAATGTAAAGCTAGTTTGTTTACATTTTTGTAAATCACGAGTTCCAGTATCGCATATGCGTGCTGCCCAACCAAAACATTTGAGTGTGATTTATTTTGTTTTAAATTGGACACCAGTCGCAAACATAAACAAATAATAAATATTAAATCGTTGCCTATGAGTAGCTGCTGCAACTAAAACAGGTCTAAAAAAAAAAAAATAGGAAGAAGATGAAGCAAAATTCAACTTTTGCGCGGAAATGCTAAATACCTAGAAGAAAAACGAATAGAATATTTTTTGTAGCGAAGTTACGGCTGATTAAATGTTGTATCATCATAGTGTGTTGAAAAATGCTTAATTAGTGAGTTATTTAGAGAAAACTGATCTCAGGCGCCATTTTTCTAAACATTCGGGCCAATAATTATTATTCTCGGGGTACTAGAGGTACACAAAATTAATACATTGCATGTAAAGCCCCTTGCTGACTGGTCTACACGGGGTGCAACGGTTTTTTTTTTTTTTTGCAACATAATAGAAAATAAAAATTATTCTGAAAATAAATGGCAGGTGGCGAGTGTTGTATTTCAGGTGTTGTCTGGAATAAATTGCCAACGGCAAAGTACAAATAGATGTTAATGACGTTTAATTAATTCAATTCTCGCGCATGCGCAAATTTTTTTTTTTTTTAAATTTTGTGATGGCTCAACATGCTAATTTGTGAATGCGAGACTTTACGCATAATAATTTTTTAGAATGCAATGTTTCAAGCACTGTTTGAGATCTTTACATAACGGGATTCAAGGGAATTATGGACGAGTATTTTTTTTTTTTTTTGTGGTTTATCTCAAGAATTAATATACTGTAATATCAAAATTACAAAAGTACGGCACACCGTTTTATTTTCATTTCATTTCAGAAAATAAACATATTTTTTACACAAACAAATAAGCGCTTATTCCTTAACAGTTACTAATAGTTTACTAGTTGCATCGAAAATTTTGTTTATTGTTAAGCTTAAAATTTTGTTAAAATGATATTTTTTATTCTACGTGTACTTGCACTCAATCTATGAAAATGTTTTTTTTTTTTTTTTAAAAAAAAGCTGAGAATTTCATTCGACTGAAGTTCTTTTACACCAACAGAGGTTATTCAGTCAATTTTTGATAATCAACAATTTGCAAGAAAAGTGGGATATAATTATTGGTTTAATACATCGGAATAAGAACTGTGTAGTACGTACATGTAGACCTACAAAAAATGTCTGATACAGCATAGAACAAAAATATTGTATCGGTAGAGCAAATTCTTAGATATTTTAATTAAGCGTGTCTTTCAATTAAATTTTGTATTGAAGATTTTGGTTTTTTTTATTTCCAAATAGCTCATGCAATTTTACAAATTACAGTATGTTGTTTTCATTAGTCTTTATTTATTGATTTGTTGGTTACAGCTTAATCGATTATTAGTTATTACTGCAAATCTTTTTTGTGAGGCGATAAATTTTATTTTTGGCGCAACATTTGCCATTTTAAAACGTTCAATAAATCAGCTTACCTGTTTAAATTTTAAAAAGATGGGATTGTATTTTTTTAATAATTAAAAATTTGCAGTTTTGAAAAACTTTAAACTACCGGTATGCAAATTATTCCTCGTATTGATACGGTACTTGGTTTTTTTTTTTTTTTTTTTAAATAATTTACACCTTTAGGTAAAAACAATAACTAGTCACTGTTGTATTACAATCGTACAATTGTGAATATTTTATTAAATTAATAAATAAATTACAGTTTTTATTTTGTGGTCTCCATGAAGTTTTTGACTTATTGTACTGCTTATTTTTCTTGTTTTTGCATGTTTTCCTGTGTCAATGCACTCTAATAAAATTTAAATATTCAAAATGATAGAGGAAGAAAAAAAAAGCGTTATGATTTGAATAACTGTATAAAATTAGCAATGTTTAAAATCGAAATGATAAGTTTTATTATTTTTTAAAAAAATTATTGGATTATAGGTGCATTTTTAAAATCTAAATACTCGTAATTGTGCTTTTGCACGTAAACAAAGAGAACTTAAAAACTTAGGTGTTTATATATATTTACATGTATACATACTGTATATATAAACAATTACAAGTTTATTTAAAATGAAATAATTTTTTGCATTACCTTATACAGTACTGATTTCAAAAAACTTTATTACTCTTTATAGAATTTTATTGATTTTTACAAGTGCAATATTTCCATTATTTTAACAACTCACAAATCTATTATAATCTTAATTTACACTTTCAACAATTACATGTACTGTTTTTTTTTTCTAACACAATAAATGATTTTTTGAGCCCTACATTAAGTTCAACATTTACTATTACAGCTTTAATTATGGACTACGTTTGACAAGTAATTATTGATAGATAATTAGATGTAAACTACTACTCACTACAATCTATTTTTAATTTCCTTTCTACTTTACGATTAGAATATAAATAGAACATAATTCTGAACCATATCATGGTTAATCACATTATTACATGAACCAATGAATCGCAAAGCGATAACAAATGTATATTAAAATGAAAATACCAAAACGTAATTTTTTTTCTGGCAGAAAATGATTCTCACGTTAGTCATGTACATTAACAATCTAAAGATTAGCACAAGGCGAGGAATGGATTAAGTTTTCAATTCGTATCGGTTTCACTTTTTTGAGAGAAAAACATTTTGTTAATGTATAGTAGATATGTTACACAATATAACTATACGTAACGTGGGTGTATATAATTTTTTTTTTAAGTGTATAGATAGAATTGTATGCGATATATTATAATAGAAGTATATATTTCTTCAAGATAAATAGAATGTGTATATACTGTATGTAAAGCGATGCATAATAATTAATATGGACGTTTATTGTTTTATAGGTAATAGCACATGCTTCGATTTTAAAATAATGTTACAGAAACGCCAAAAGTATTGTATGCATTTTCAATAACAAATGATTTATTTTTTTTTGATTATTAAAAGTTGAAAAATAATTGGCATCTTATTTTTATGAATTATGATACTTTAGAAACTTGGAATTCAATATTTTGTAGAATTTTGAAGCATTTTTGGACTTGAAGTTTTATAGTAAAATTGATAGATTTATAGAGTTAATAATAACAAAAAAAAATTAAATTATGTCGAAGACGTCCTTCAAAAATTAATAATCGAAAACGCTGTTTTTCCTTCAAAATTTTTATCGCTCATTTAAAAAAATATTATTGAAAAGTGCACACAATAGTTTGACGTTAACTCTGCAATAAAAATCTTTGGTTTTGTTTTTAGAATTTGAAGTAACGCACAAAAATTGATTTTTTTTGTAAGATTGATAATCTGATTGATTTACCAATCATATGTGGACGGGTTTTGATGATTGACAGGTTGTGGCGTATGATTGACAGTTGGAGGCGGCGGAGCATTCATCATGCTTTTATCCTAAAAAAAATAATATATTCCGGTATACAGTATATTATAATAAATATTAAATTTAAAAATTGAATTTTTTATTCGGTTTATTTGAACGAAAAAAGTGAACTACCTTCATTAAGTTTTTGTTGTTATTCACCCAATTGTTATCATGGCTTTCGGTGTTGACCCAACCTATTTTAAGAATTATTAAGTGTTGTTTAAAAAAATCTTATAATATACAAAGCATTTAATCTTGTTTTACTTCCTCCTTTCTTTGGAAGGTCTAAGAATGGCGCGTTATACTTTTCAGTAGTTCCATAGCCTTGATGACTTTGATCCATATCTTCCAAACGAGAGCTAGATAAAGCTCGAGGCATATGGCCTGAAGGAACACCGTGAGGTGCTAAATGGACATTTTCTTCTAATACCTATACAGTTTTTAATAGAAAGAATTTTATTAAAATATTTTCAAATCAATGAATAGGGTTAGGTGATTTGCCAGTAGTTCTGCATGAGTTTTGCACGTAAGAATAACTTTTAAAGCGCGCAATCAGTTGTAAATTAGTTTTGAGGCTTTAAAATAATTAACATAGGTTACATATTTAAAATTATAAATTTGCTTTAAATTTTGATTTTTCCAAATAATAATTGCCAAAAACCTCTGGTGCATTCAATATTTGTGCAAATAGAACTAATAAAAATGTTAAATAAAGAAAATTAAAATGAATTGGCGCAAATGGATGGTTACATGTTTGGTAAGCTAGCAAGACTATTATGTACTATTGCTTTACCTGATGCGGTTCTACACTCTCAGCGGAGGCAAAACCGTGCTCTGGCTGATAATAATTAATAAAGATGAAAGCTACCAAAACAACTAGGCAAAAGAATCCATAAACGCGAAACATAATTGTGGTTCCTAAATCCATAAAGAATTAGTTTATTGCAATTAGTTTATTTGTTAATTTCTAACCACAGTAAGTTGCCATTAGTCCACCCAAGACGGCTCCACAACCGCGTCCAAGACCGTGGTGAAGGCCTTGGAGCACTCCTTGAGCTGAACTTCGTAAATTAATCGGTGTAGCTTGAGTGATATATGAACAGCAAGCTGCCCACACTGCGGCATGAGTTACACCTTGAATGAGTTCGAAAGGAAGCACCCACCAGGGGTCTTTTAGCCAAGAAATGTATAAAAATCGGGTTAAATTTCCCAAAAGTCCTAAGCATAAAACCTGAAATTGCGGAATTTAAAAAAAAATGTAGAAAGTTAGTTGATAATAATTAACGCTAGAAATAATGTAACCAACCCTAACGTGGCCAACTTGACGGATCAATTTAAAGCAAAAAAAATAAGCGAAGATCTCGGATACGTGGTTAATGACGCTCGCAATTCCAAACAGGGTAGGCGAACCACCCAAGTCTTGAAGGTGCCAAAATAAAAATGTGAAGACGAGACCCACTCCTAAACCCATAAACCAAGCCACGAATAAAAAGGAACCGTATCTTAAGTTGGCAAATGTTCGCAGGACTCGAAACCATTCAGGAATTTGCTTGGCCTTTGAAGCAAAAACCGTGCTCTACATTAAAAAAAAAAACTTTTTAATTGTGTTTAATTTAAAAAATAAAATTTCACAATTTTAAACTATGAAACATTAGCTTATAACATTTTTAATTTAATGATATTAATTCTAAGAAATGGTCATTTTTTTTATCATTGAAATCAATCTAAAATGTTTTAAAGCAATTTTGCCAAATGTCAAACGTTTGCAAAGTTTGATAAATTAGATACCGTACAGTAGTATCATACTTTAAATTTATTACACAATTCTTAGTTTTGATAAAACGGAATTTATTGTAATATATAAAGGATATTACTTTTTCTGGTTTCGGTTCTTGGATATTCTCATTTGCAGCTTCAGGATTTTCATAAGGGTTTCCGTTTTCGGCAGCTTTTCTTCCGTCTTGATCAGGCATAGACTTCATAGGAATTTCCCCGGATTCAATCATTGCCGCTTCATCATCCTGCGCTTCGTAATCAAATCGAAACTGCGTGGCCGTGATGAATGCGCATCCCATAAAGACTGAGAAGACGGCGAAACACAAGGTGTAATTCCTTTCTCTCTCGTGAGGACCGCAAGGATGATTGGGGAAGACGGTTGCATGATCCAAAGCAATGCCGACGAAAAACATAGTTAGTCCCCAACCCAAAGATCCAAACATTCTTTGCTTTCCATAGTTATTTGCGTTATCTCCCAGATATGTGAGTGTCACAGAGTCGGCCAATGTAATTGCAGGTGCGCTGAAAAATTCGCCAATCACAACCACCAAAAGGATAAGAAAAAATGCTCTATTTACATCTTCTTTTTTGTAAACGAGAGAGCTAAATGGAGAATGGACATAGTTGATATGTTTGGCAGGGTCATAATTGACGGAATATTGAACGCCACCAGGAGATTGGCCAATGACGTGTCCTGGAGGAAGCTTGTTTTTACCTCGTCTAGTGCGCTCGAACGTTTGTACACTTTCGTCTTCTTCCTCGCTTGACCGATTGCCGTTTTCGGTGTCAATTACCCAGGACAGTTGACCGTTAATATAGATTGGCTCAAGGCTGCGCTTACTTACGTATAACACGTCGTTGGCCGTATCTGGATCGGACAATATATGATGAGTAGTGTTATAGTTTATGCACGAGGAAGCTGGAGGAGAGATAAAGCTTAGAGATAATGTAAAGACAATCCAGCATAGTAGAGAGAACAACAGAATGTGCTTTCCTGTAAAATGAATTAGAAAAAAAATAATAAATACCTGTAATTATATTTAGAAAACTTTTTTAATTTAATTTAATAAATTAATTGGAAGATCAAATTTTTAATTATAAATAGAAATTTCAAATAATATTAAAGCGACACTTTACTAAATTTTAATTCTTTTTTATATGATGAATTAAGTGGCTAATACCTATAATGTTTTCTTTTAATGAAGAAACTTTTTTAAAAAATTTAATATGTTTACAAAAATCAAATAGGGTAATTGTAGCTTAACTTTAGTTAATACGATAGTTTTATTTATTTCAGAATATAAATCTGTTTTTGGATGTTTTAAAAACTTGTTTTAATTTAATTTAATTTTTTTTTTGAAAATTGCATAAAATTAAATTTTGTGCTAAAAACTTTACAGAAAGCTCTTTAAATGTAGGGCATAATAATAACTAATTATGTTCATATTTTATTTTCGAATATTGATCAGAAGGATTGATTTATTTTAGTTTTTTTGGGGTATTTTATCAAAATTTTAATTCTCAAATGTTTGGCACCCATCCAAAATTTAAATCTTATTATATGGAAACATATTTCCTTACCTTTTTGATATCTGTCGGCAATTGTACCCCAGAATGGAGCACTAACAAACTCCACGAAGGGTCTAAATCCACTTAACATGCCGCACTGCAAGGGGTTCATCCCCAATTGCTTGAAGAAAATAGCCATTAGAGGGAATAGAGAACCAAACGCGGAGAAGAAAAAGAAATAAAATGTTTTTGCCACTAGCAAATCTTGATTCACTTGACGCCATAAACTGTTAAGAAAATCAGGCGGAGGATTAAAAGGGTTTTCTTGTTGAGAATCGTATCGCTCCGGTGGTAGCCTTCGTTGAGTATGTTGTTGACCAACGTGCTGCTGCTGCGGTTCTTCAAACCCCTGCTGATTTTCAGCTTCCTTAGCTTTAACTTCAAAACTATTCATTTCGACCATTTTATTTTATTTATTTAATTCGCTTAATTATCACTGCTGCGCCTTTGGATGTTAATGTCGGTCTTTTCTACTAAGCATCGGTGTAGACAGAGGTTGCTCTTTAACGGGAACTTCAGGAGGCACTATGTGATTGGATTTTTAATGTTGAATTCTTTCCATGCTGAGAATTAAGAGTGCAACTCACTACCCTACAGCGTTGTTGCTTTGGCATCCTCTGCGAATTTTGTTGATGTCGCCATATTTCTTTTAGCTTTTTATATGCCGACAAATCAATATATTTTGTAATTGGCCTCAAGCGACTCAAATCGCTTGTCCGGTTTCCATTGATTGCTTTAATTTCGCTCGGAGATTTTCTTGGCGCATAGTTTAACAGATGTGTGTCGGATTTTCGTGCTCGAGATGATTTTTTTGATGTTTCTAATGATGGAGAAGTGCACAACTTTCTCCTCTTCTCTGCGAGTGGAGCAGCAATCCAAACGTCAGTTGCAGGTGTTCGTAAAGTCAGAGCTTTATATTAATCAATATCAGAAAAGTGCAAACCTACATTCTCTGCGTCTGCATTCAATTGTCTGTCGATCGGTAGAAAAGAAAGGGAAAAAATAGTGCCGCAATGAAAAATAGGAATTCTGAGTCATAAAGAAAGATAATGCTTACGCGTAGTGATGTATAACCGGAATTTATTAAATAGGGGGGGGGGGGGGGGGGGTGTTTTTTATAGCTTATTTATACGTGTGTTATAATATCTGCTTTAATTATTATGGGCTGTTTTGTTCATCAAAAAGTAAATAAGGCTGATGGCAGTATTATTTTTTTTTTAAATACTGTACAATCAAAACAGAGAAATAAATCCAATTACAAATTAAATGGAAACAAGAAGGGAAAAAACAACCGCATTTTTGCTATACTGTATTTACTTAAATATATTAGATAGAGGATGGGTTATTTTTTTTTTTTTTGTGAGTGTGTTGTTTTAAATAAGGTACATTAAGTTCTTTTCTACACAGGGGATAGATCAAATCAAAGTTGCTTTGAAAAATAAATATAATATGCATAAATATTTAATTTTCATTGTCTGAAAGCGAAACATTTTGTTAAATTAGTGGTTGTTATTACGTTGAACTTAAATTGATATTCCTGAAAACCAAATTTGATTTCAGTTAGGACTTGGAAAATAATTCGTTCGACTGAAATTAAGTCGAAACTGAACACGATCCAAAATACGATTATTTTTACGTATTAACGTACTTCGGTTTATTATTGGCTCAAAAATAAATTTTCTTTTATATAAATTATAATTTTTATTTCGTTAAAATAGTATGCATTGAAATACATTATTTTAAAATAATTATATTAGCAAGAAAAAAAAGTAATAATTCCGCTTGAAGCAGGTTAATAAATATAATAAAATGCTGTTGAGATCGTTTAATAACCCCCTCCTCCATAACCACCACCTCCGTGCCCTCCTCCTCCTCCGCCGCCATGACCACTTTGGCTGCTGCTATCACCATGATATTTCTTAGAGTGGTGTCCACCTTGACCATTGTGTCCTCGTTTGGTTCCTCCGTAGTGTCCGTGATCGTCGTAGTATTTGCCGTGATGGTCATCGTGATAACGTTGGCCACCGTGATGGTTATCGTGATATTTCTTGTTTCTTGCGTTATCGTGATACCTTCCGTGATGTCCCGACTCTACGGTGTGATGAACGTTTTTATAACCATCGTTGTTGTGTCCTCTATCATGATAGCCGTGATTTCCGTAATGATTTCCGGAATTACCATGCCCTCCGTATCGATTTCCGCCATGATTTCGGTGGCTCTGGCCATGTCCTCCGTAGTGGTCATTGTTATATCCGTGACCACCGTGTTCACCTCCGTAACCGCTATGTCTAAACACAAAGTGTAATTTTTAATCTTAATGTAGATGCTTAGAATTTTTTTTTTTTTTGTATTAACTTACCCGTGGCTGCCGTAGTGGCTGGGCCCGTACCCTCCACCTCCGTGTCCGCCGCCTCCGTATCCTCCGCCCCCGTGTCCACCGCCTCCGTAGCCCCCGCCGCCACTTCCATATCCAGTTGCCGCGGCTTCTAAATCGTCAACCGCGGTAATTTCTTTTTTATCGTCGGCATTTTCGGTTGGCTTTCCGTGAATAATCACTACGAAGCTTAGGCAAAGCCCTAAACTTGTTAGGAACAACTTATTCATCTAAATTGTTGACAAATTATACGTTAGAAGTTGAAAACCAAGTTTCTATTTTGAGATGCTCAAACCTTGGAGATTGGATTGAATTGAAACGAATTGTGATTTCGAAATTGAATTGTTGTGTCTATTTATACTGTCGATTTTTATCAGGTGAGAAAATTGAGAATGAGATATGTAGCAAAAAAGTATAGGGGAGTATGAGGAAGAGATTGAATTTAGTGGATATTTTTAAATTGAAAAATAATAACGGTTAATCAAGCGTGTAATTGCAACCTCATTTAGTTTTGAATCTTCCAATTTAAAATTTTAAGAGACAAAAAACCGTGGAACTTTACTCATAGCGATTATTTAGATGATTAATAGTCCCAAACCATAGAATAAAATTTTTTTTTTTTTGTTTATGTTTTGGAGATATTTTACATACTTCAGTCAAAGTCATTCACTAAAAATCCAAAAGATTGCTGTGGTGGCAGTCGGTACACCAATTTTGAATTTTTTATGCTTTCGGTTTAACAAAAAAACAAAAAAAGACGCATGCTGTTAATGAGCGTGGTGCTAAATATATACACGGTATATATAGTTTTTAATTTTTTTTTTAAAAACTAATTTCAATAATAAATTTTCTTTATTTTATGTTTTATTTGGTATGGTTACATCGCTTAAGACAAGTACAGCAAGAGGTAAGAGCATTAGAGATTTTGCGGTTAAGCTTTTTTCCTCATTCCCATGCGTAAGTCCACTTCTTTTGTGCCCAGAGTTTGAAATTTGTTTATTAATTTACATCAGTACAATAATAAATTCCGAACTCATAAGAAGTGGACTTGACAATAAAAACGAGGGAAAATGCTTATCCGCAAAATTTTTATTATTATCAACTACCGGTATATTTTAAAAAAAATCAAAAAAGACGATCTTTAAATAATATTGATTAAGAACAAATTTTCAATTTTTAAATAAAACGTTTTGCTGTTAGTTGTATTAATTTGTTCTTATTTTATATTTAAATTTAGAAAGGTTACAGTAGTATACAGAAGGTGATATTTTATTAAAAAATTGTATCAATGACAAAAAATTAATAAGTTTTAGATATTTAATATTATTTCTGAGTTTCTATAGCAACGTTGTTAAAGCGAAAATCGAAAAAATAATTGACAATTTTTAATATATTATAATACTGTACAGCACCGTAGTAACTACTGCGTGAATTTAAAAAGTAATTTTTGCAATACAGTACTGTACAGACATTTAAAAAACTTGTTTTTAATTTTTTGGTGATTTATCGTTTTCATAATACGGGTAAGAAAAAAAGAAAAAAAAAAACAAAAAGCGTTTCAGTACCGGTATAACGGAAAACTAGATAGGCCTACAACGAAGTTTTACTTTAATAATTATTATTGATTGCAATGTTCGATACTGTAAAATATATGTATTCTACAACGAAAAAGTCGTGAAAAGAAAAATTGTCTCCAAAAAATGAAATCACTGTAAATCTAAAAATAATTTAAAAAAAGACATTTAAAAATCAAGGATCAAATTTGTTGTTGTTTCCCTACTGTCCTACAAGTACAGTACAGCAAAAGGTTTTGCTTCTACCGTGTGGGCCTACGCACACTCTCTTTTTTTCTACTAAATAATATTATACACGGTATTAAGAGTAATGAGACTTTTATGAAGCTTTGTAGTCATATGAACTGTATAGATCTACAATCGTCTAATCAGTAGTGCGATGGATGATCAAATAGGATAGAAGAGAGAGAGAGCTCAGCCGCTGTCTCCAAAAATCTGATCTAGGAATCAAATGTCATTTTATTGTATACTGTACTTGCTTTGAAAAAAAATTTTTTTTTTTTAAAAAATCCAATTATTTACGAGCACGTATGTTTATTGTACCTCGAATTTAAAATTTTTTAAATTGCTTGAATAATTGACCTTTAGGTCACTCACTACGATATTAATGCACCGCTAACTTAATATAATTTCACAAAATAGTTGAAGGAATTTGTAAAAATCGCTGAGTGAGAACGGTAAATTGACAGTTCGATGATAAAGCAATGAAGACGAGCCAGTATAGCTTAAAAGCAATGACACGATAAAACTTGAGAGCGGTATTAACATCGTTTAAAAAGAAAAAAAGATCTCGATATTATGTCATAGATCGACGTCGATATCAGTGTTAGAAAGCTCTTGTGTTTTCTTACAGGTAGCCAAAAAAGAATTGTTCTGTTGGTTTAACGTGACGCACCGAGGTGGCGTCAAGTTCTCTTATAATGCACACTCGGATTGAAATGTAATTTGCAAAATTATCGAAGTGGAAACTTAAGAAGTTTGTCGTTGTTTGCGTAAAAAATTGCGTAGATGTGTTATTTTCTAGTCAATTAGAATGGAAAATTTGTTATTGTTGAAAGAATTTTGTTCAAACAGTTGGTATTTGATTATTAGAAAGAAGGTTAAAGCCAAATGTAACGCATCACCGGTCCTCGAGGTCAGCATGTAGGTCAGTGTGTTATTGATACGTCATTTCTCAAAAGGTATAAAAGCGACCGATCTAAGCTCTTCGCTCTTTATTTTTCTATCAAACAATATCTAAGATGAATTTGATTATCTTATTAGCCGTGAGCAACGTTATTCTGTTGTGGAGTGTGGCTTCGTGTCGATGGTTGAAATTATCCCCGAACCGAGAAGCCGAACCGGCACCGATTTATTGGTACCGAGGGCCGAACCGACCGCGAGAGGCTTACGTGGTTCGACCGGCTTCGGTCAAGGTTCAAAGGCATAAAAAGTCCCCATCTTCTAAACTGATTCAACAGATCAAATCGGTGCAATTGAACCAACGCAACGAGGACAAATACGTCACTTCGGCTTTCCATAGCACGGATAAACAGCAATATATACCTCGACCACCGATTTCTCCGCCTTCCCAACTTTATGACAACTTTTCTTCGCAATTGTACAATCCATATTTCCAATCGTATCCCTCAAGTTTTGATATGGGAGAACAATTGCGTCATCCATACGCGATGGCCATGCCTGATTACGAGCGCAACGTGTTTAAAAAGCAAAACAATCAAAGATTTAAGGCTAGCAACAACAACAACAACAACGGAAATGCAAAATCTCGACAAAAACAGACAAATAATAGCCGACGTGACGTTAGCCAAGTTATGTTGCAGGAAAAAATTCGCGAAAGACCAATTGCGACGCGTAATGCAAGCCCGCAAGTGAAACGGACTAAGAATATATACGTGAAACAACGACCTGCCGCGTCTAATTTCGATGTTATGGATCATTACGACGGAGGTTTTAGTCAATTGCGCGGTGACGGTGGTAGTTCTACAGCTCGTCCTGTGAAACAACGGTTAACTACCAATGGCAATAGTAAAGCAGCCGCTCCATACCGTTATTCGCAGGATTCACCTTACGATTTTGAGAGTTACGAACAAATTCCTGCCACAAACGCACCATACAAAAATTCGGATTACGTTACTAATAATTATCAAACATCAAGAAACTCAAATTCAAAAAGCAATTCAAAGTCAGCAGCTAGTTATCCGGACAATGGCGAACACGATGCTAATGCCAACCAATATTACGATTGGTCTCGGGATATGTCTACGAGGAGGGATGACGCAGACTACGATGCCTATGGCACTTACGATTATCCTAACGTGGAACCGGTTCCACGGCAAAAATCTCAACAAACGAGAAAAGTTACACGTATAAACCAATAAATACTGAAACAAGGCATTATCTTCACGCGCTAGATGCTCATTTTAAACATTATTTTGTAATTTATAATATAAAAAATACAAAAATATTAAGAAAAAGTTATATTTTATTTAGTTGACATATTTTATTTCGAAATTGTTTGGCATTTATTCGTTTAAATTGATGGCAAAATATACGTAATTAATGTATGTATTCGTATAGACTTCACAATCATTGATTTATTATTATTATACATTATTTTTTTTGATACATTGACATAAGCGTTAAGGTAGTAATTGTTTACATTGCCAATTACTTGGCAATTTTGAATGGCTATCGAATGTAAATGATATTTGAATTTTTTTAAGAACTAAAATATGCATATTTTTAAAATTATTTTGTCATAATATACAATGTAGATCGTTGTTAGATACTATTATGTAAAAATTATTTTGTATGTTTGAAACATCTTGAAATGTTTTTTTTTAACAAGGATATTCATTTTGGAATAAATATATATTTTTTTAATTAACTATTCGTTTCTTTAACAAATTAGAAGTACAGTAGGTTATAAAATACTGTACCTTGGAATTTGAAACGATTTCAAAAGATTTTAACCCAAATATTCTCCACATTATTTTCAGCGATAATAATAAATATAGTTATTTATGTTTCAATAATCAATAATAATATTGACCAAACTTCAGTAGATTGATTTAACTTGTGCATATCTTTTACTTTTATTTATGTTTAAAAATTTTTAACTTGCATAATTACTATTTTAAGTACAGTACTCGTATTTTATTTGTACCGGTAATATATTTTTGACGCCGTCATATTTTAAAGAAAATGGAAGGAAATAAAGTGTAAAAAATTTATTTACCAGTTTTTAACCCATTTAATGCATTCATATGTTTAAACTACCTCGTACATGGCTCAGGAAGTACAGCGCTAATAATGGCAGTTAAAAATAAAATTAACTTTATTAAGCCTATAATTTTGAATCTTAATAATATTTTGAGATTTTGCCAATAAGACCACAAAAATTTCGATTAACATGATAAATATTTATTTAATTTTTGATCATTTTAAATCACGGATCTTAGCAAAAAATTTTCTACCAACTTTGACATTTACTTTAATAAAAACCGTTAACATGTATTTAAAAATAAAAAAAAAACTTTGAAAATGCGAATTCAACAGATTTTATTTATTTATTCTTAAATTGGCCTTTCGACTTAATAATATTAAACATTTATTTATTATTGGTGATGTTTGTTCAATAATAATATAATATAAATGCGTTTCAAATTGGCAGTAAGCTTTTGGCTTATAAAATGTTGAGCAATTTGCCAACAATTTGTCTGATTATAAGCCGAGCAAACAAATGGATAAAAATCAATCTACGTATTGCTTAAAATCTGTTTTATTCCATAAATTCACACAAAAATTGTGAGAAAATCCAAAACTTTGAAAGTCTTGACGTCATTCTTTTATTTGAATGACCGAAATGCTCAATGCAAGAGGTTGCAAAGATTAGAAATAGGAAAGAAATGGTGTTGTTTAATCGGTGTCAATAATCTATTATAATGATATCACTTGCAAATAAACCTGCGTGGCTTTTGAGCTACTCGCTTAAATTTAGAGACTCTGATATTTAAACGAATGGATGAGGTCCAACTGGGCGGAAATGAATAAATGAGCTGTCTTATAAGTTTTTTTTAAAAAAAAAAAAATACTCCATAATAAACCATGGTCATATAAAGCTTAAACACAATTTCTTATGGATTTTTGAAGATAGGCTACTTTTTAAATCTGGTTTTGGATTAATTTAGGAAAAAGTATTAAAATTAAGTGCTTACAATAATAATGATTAATTTAGCTTTTATTTTAGCTTTCCAAAACACTTACGTTTACTTTAAATTTTATTGAAAAGGTCAGTCACGGTGGATTCGCTCTTGGAGAATGACAGGTATAACAGCGAAACCACATAATTATTATGTTAAAGCAGGATGCTATCATTGCTAAACAAAATTAGATATTGGGCTCCTAGAGGATAGAGGTTATCCTAACTTTATAGCTTAGATTCTCTGTTAGGGAATTGGAAACTGACTCATTATCAGTGTTTCACTAATTATTTTTCTGGTGCACGGCCAAACATTTTAGTGAACTTTACGGTGCACTTTGTGAAGTGCGCGGTTTTATTCGTCCTTACACATTTCTATTTGAGAAATGTTTTTAAAAAAATAAATGATTAATTTGAACTACGGTTGCAATAATTTGGAAAATGTACAAATCTACAGCTAATTAATTTGTCAAATTTTATAATTACATTTTGACGCTTATTTATAACAGTTTACAGGGCAACTGCACTCCTTGGCTATGCCTCTGTTGTTAAATAGGCCGTAGTTCTCATCAAATTTGGTGTTAAATATAAAAATTAGCTTCCTCTTTGGCAAACTTAAAATTTTTTTCGTTTGCATCTTAGCAAACTAATAAATCAGAAAATGTAATACCAATGTTAAAGAGGTTTCAGAAGTAGTTTTAAAGGTTTCAGTTCACTCAGATGCTTGCGCAGCTTAAATAAACAACACTGCTCACTATGCATGGAATGATAGGTTACATTTTCCATTAGTCTGTTCATAATTATTTTTGCAAAACTGGTTTTATCATTATCAATTACTGTTGTCAAATGTAATTGCGCCTCTCTGCTTATGTCACTTTCTTATGTACAACGCGAATACTGTAAATGTACTAAAAAATATTGAATAATACGGTTATAATTAGGCTAATACCGTATATACATTTCAAAAATTTAAATCTAAAAAAGCCATCAATTTGATAAGTAGGTGCAATATTCAGCAAGAATTATTATATTTTATTTTTATTTAGAATAGGTTTACTTGAATTGGGTTTGCGATGGTCTAGAATAGATGATCGTGAGACTAAACCTGGTTATTTGTGTTTTATCTTTTAATTAAATATGTATCCGGGAGGTGAACATTATCAACGCCTGGTGGTTTAAATTGCGATTGACTGGAAAAATCACAAACTGTGGCGTAAATCTTGTGGTTTGGTTAAGTTGATTGTGCGTATCATAATTTAAATAGACAATTATGAAAGGCCGTGATAGCTACTATTAGCTTTATTTATCAGAGTGAAGAAAGAGGTAAATACACTGCAGAAATTTAGAGCTCTTACGATTACATTATTTGATTTCAATTTTTTTGGTTAATGTTTATTTTTGTATCGGTATCATAAGATACTGTAATAATTCTTTTGAAAGACAAACATTTAGGCTATACCGACTTTTATTGTGTATTTGGAATTATCTTCTTGCAAATTGTATACATTTACAAAATTTCTAGTTTATTGTGCATCGGATTTATAGACTAAAAAAATATAAAATATTTAATTTTTAATTGTCTATGCAGTGGTAAAATCTATAACTTATGAAGTTACGAAACAGCATAGATGTATAATGCAAGTGATACTTGTAAGGAAAATTTGTATTTTTGGAAATGTATCATGAATGTGAAAAGAATATTAAGCTAAATTTGCTGATTTTATTACAGAGAAAAGTGTACCGGTATTCGAATACAGGTGCCGAAAAAATTGTTTTATGTAATAAGGTAATAAAAATTAGCAGTGTAAAAAGTTAGATTTGAACTTCCCATGTTTATAATCTTTCCGTAAAGTACCTACTCAGCATTTTTTTCGGAAAACTGAAAATATATTTAGAAATATCGAAACAGCAAAATTAGATAAACTTTTGTTCCGAACTTTGTGAAGTCATTAAAAACAAGATTTTATAAACCGATAGTTTTTTTTTCTACTATTATTATTACCGTTTAATTGCGGAATGTGATGTTGATACAATTTTAATCGATATAAAAAAATCACTTTGTGTTTTGATATCTAAGTACGAGTAAATGGCATTTGAAATTCTTTCAATTTCCGATTTTGAAGTGTGCGGATTTTGGTCGCGTGCGAAGGCGCATTGCAATTGCCCACATTTAAAGTTGAATTTATTGTTAAGTTCGCTGATCTTTCACGTTTTGATTTCATAATAAATTTGATAACAAAGTATTGTTCGTTTCAAATGCAGATACTTGTTCAGGAAGATTAAATATTTTATTATCGTATATTTATTACGAATATTTTGTTATTTAAAAAAAACAAACATTTTTGTTGATTATTATTAGTTTGTAATATGAATTTAACTAATTTATATCAATAGTCAAATTTATACAAGTCTTTACAAGAAGGGTCTACTTTAAATTGTTAGTCAAAATTTAGATTTAACAATTCGGAACAGTCTACATGTATTAATAATTATGTCGACAATTTTTCAACCCATTTCTTCTATTTTCTTAACTATAACAATCGCCAATCACTGAAGGACTCTCTTACAACAATTATGTTAAAAATAATTTACCCCCCCCCCCACCCTTAAACCAAAATTATATGACTAATCGAAATGCAAAAAAAATTATTAAAAACTGTAGGCAAAAAAAATAATAAAATCTTATAGTTTTCGAATGGATTATTAATATCACATTTAAAATTTATAAAACTTGGGGTTTTTCTTATTTTTATATTGTAGGCTACTACTGTATTATTAAAAAAAATTATTATAGGTACCATACATTAGTGAATTTGATACGGCAATAAAAATAAAATTTTGACGTCAATTTGCCTTGACGTCATACTCTCTCCCCCCCAACTCCCCTCTCCCCCCTTCCCCCCTCCCCAACTAAACAACCCCCCTCCTACCCATT
>JAQGAZ010000985.1:0-39278 GCA_034692225.1 Polydesmus complanatus
AAATTCCATGTAAAACACGTCCGGATAGTAGAATATCCGGACAGTAGAGGTCCGGATAATCGAGGTTCTACTGTACTGTATACGGTAGTACAATGGACAGTATACAGTGTATGTAAGTTTTAAATCATAGTATAAGAAGAATGTCTACTGGAAGAAAATAAATGTGCCGTAATGCGACTTTGATATTTATGTGGTTTTCTATGGTAATTCACATTAAGTAATCATATTTTTTAGTTAAGCTACAATAATTATCGAGCTTTAGCTCTGCAATATTTTAAAATTAAGCTACGGTGATAATGGAAACAAGTGGAAATAATTTAATCGTAGCATTTTGAGAGACAGGTAAAATAATAGGGAATTTATTATGATTTTTACTTTGTATTTTTAATTACTAATTGCAAGCGTTAATAGCAATCATTACTAATGTTTTTGCTCAGCACGTGGCCACGCATATTGCGTTTTGTTATAATTTAACATAGCAACGCATAATATGTCTATTCCTTTTTATAGGAAACAGTTTGCTTACTGCCCTTGAATATTACTTGGAAGTAGTTTGAATAACCGCGAATACATATGTCTAAATAGAAACCAATTCCCCATTGCAAGCTATGACAAGCTCATATTAATACTCGATTGTACTGTAGGACTTTTCATGGGACATTGATTTTAGCAGCGTCATCGCATCCACTACACCGGTACAGTATTTTATTTTTCAAGCTGTCATCATTCTCTTCACATGTCACTTAGGACCACCTCACTTGCATTGCTCCATAAATAACTTTTATTGGCTAAACAGACCACGTAGTCTTGTCACTGAATTAGAAATGCTTATGACGTGATATGAGCATAGGCCTACAACACACCCAGGGATATTTATCATTTACTCGTTCGCTATAAACATTTATTTACGACTATCGGTTAAAGAAGCCGCATGCGATTCGGGTGCATTTGCCATTTATTTTCTTTTTGCATAAAGCAAGAAAACAGTTTTCGCACATTTATATATCGCTGCAAAATAGAAATGAAATCGGCATTGACTACGTTGTGCCAATTGGGGTGACGATCAATAATAATAATAGGAATAACCTCGTAATATTTCTAATATTATTGCTATACATCAGTGCAAGAGAATAATCGTAAAAAAATAAAATTAGCACACGTTTATTTGCTTGGAACTATAAAATAGCGCAAGAGTGAAATATGCAAAGCATATCAAATCAATTGACAATAGTAATTATTGACGTAGTAGTCTTAATATGAATAATTATTAGTGTACCATACATTTTTAAAATATTTGTATTTTTTAATTTTGATTTATTTTTTGAGAAAATAATATACCGGTACATTAAAAAAGTCAAATATAGAACATTGAAATTGGTGCACAGGTAGAACGTTTTTGTAAAGTAATTTCAAAAAATACCGTTTGCAATTAGAAAAACTTGTTGATTATTTTAATAACAATTAGCTTTAAGTTAAAAAAAAAAAAAAAAACAAATAGCGTAATTTTTCTAGTTTAGTTAATAATAATTATAACAACAGTTAAATATTTTTATGGTCAATTTATTGCGTTTTCTCACAATTGAAGAACGGCTGATTGTGCCAAGGTGAAAAAGGTAATTTTAGGTTCAAATTGATCTGATTCCTAATCTTTTTTCACGTCAACCAGGGAGAGAAAAAAATGACGCGTTTGACTAATGGATGTAAAAATGACGCGTAAAAAAAAGTCTCATGCGAACCTAAATAATAATGGGTGTGAAAGCTTAAATGGAGTGCGCATTCATTTGCATATATAACTTTTTTTTTCTCCCATTCTATTCTTATATACAGTATTTTTAAGTTGAACTTTTAATTTCCGTCATTTGACGAGCGTTTAGGGAGCCGTTGAAAGCTTCTCCTTTATTTCTTTGACAAATGACAAGAAAGCGATGGGGTTTTGGTTGATTTTAGCTTGGGTTGGGCTGATATATCACCCGTTTAATTCGACCTAAGCTGAGTGTACGAGGGGATTTGTGACGCAATTATGGGAATTAGGCCGTGGTGATTAAACGATGTAATCGCCTTCATCTATCTATAAACCGCTCTTCCGGACTCGACCTTCAATTTGATTTACGCTAAAACGCTATTGTTTGGCTTGAAAAACTTTTTAGTAGCATACTATAATTTTGTTTACAATTTACTTTGGATATTAGCTTTTTTTTAAAAAAATAAAATAAAAAAATGTTTATAAATTTAAATTTATTTAATTTTATTGGAACATTAGAACAACGGTACGGTAAATCTAAAAGCAAATGGTCTTGATAACAAGTACAGGTATCTTAAAACTAAGAAAATAATAGCTACAGTATTTGAATTACGAGATCACACGTACAAGGCGAGCATTTGACCGAGCTTTACGCGCATTGCCAATTACTCAACATCATAGAATCTGGCCGTTATATTTAAAGTTTGTAAAAAGTCACTCCATTTCTCAACTAATAAATTATTATTTCTGCATCTATTCATTTGTGTTAGTCGTTAAATAATAATACCAAAATATTATAAGTTAATAGTATTTAATAACGCGAAGACAGCGAAACAGTTTCAACATTTTACATGCACCAGCGCTAAATATGCGAATGCGTTTAAAATAAATTTTTTTAAATTAATTTAATTTGATAAAAAGTTTCTCCCCTTTAGTGGTGCTTAAATTTCACATAATTTGTGGCATTAAGTTTCTAAAGCATAAATCAAAAACGCAACTATTTACAATCGCAACAATCTGCTTAATATTCTCTTCCAAAGTCACCTCTCACACAAGTAAGTTGCACCATACTGTAGATCCAGTAGTTAAAACATAAACAGTAGACTTGCTGTACTTCTAGTCAACATTTGCTACCGTACCCTTAAAATACATTTTATAAGTGAGTGTTTTAAAAAAGCGCATTATCTGCTTGCGGTATTAATATTATTTTAGCATTATCATTGATTATCATTTATGTCAGTACATGTAGCAATATTATTGTTGTTGCTTGCTTAATTATACATGTACAAGCACGGTAAAACTTCGATAATTATCCAAGTTAATGTGGACTGCGCCTAATGAATATTGGACGTTAGTTCTAGTTCTAATTTAGTTGAACCTCGTTCGTAGCTTAAGGAAGAGAAGAGAAAATAAAATTTAATCTGTGCTCGGAATAGTTTGTGCGCAAAGCGATTCAATTTTGATCAGCGTCGTAATATCGCTTCATACAGCGGCAAAAACAATGTTCTAATCGACATTGCTCTCGCTTCGTACGACCACATAAACAATGGTTTCCCTCTTTTTTTTTTTATCTCAGGGCTAAAACGACGCCTTTGCTCGACAATTAAAATTCTGCCAGACTATCAATTCGGCTCTTTTCACGACACTTTGCAATATAATACTGTTGCTATAACCTTTCATTTACATGCTTGTGCGAGTGAGCGTAATTGTTACCCTAGCACTTTATTGCTTCGCGCAGTAACTTCAAATCTATTTCTCCGGGATATCATTTTTACATACAGTATCTTAGTATCCTCCACCCCCTTCAGGTTCCCCTTCCTTAAATGTACGTTTAAATATATATATCTATTTTTTTGGTTTTAATATTGCTCTGCCACTTGCTTTAGGATAAGGGGCGCGAAAATGAATAGTTGGGTTAAATATAACTTGCGGTGAAAATCATATCGTTCATGAAATATTTGCAAATACTGTACCGTAGTTGCCATAAAACTAAATAGCAGCTTTTTTTAAAAAAAATTATTTATATCTTGACTTTCGATTCAGACAACTGAGACAAGGACGTATTTTTAACAAGAGCAGAATTATTTTGGTTCTTATTTTCGTATAGAAATTCGCGAAATTTGATTATTGCAAATGCAGTATCCGAAATGATAATTTATTTTAATTTAATTTTTACTAAAGATAAAATTTAAACTCGTTTTAATAATTTAGCAGCAACTGTTACAATTTCGCACGATTGATTTAAAAAAAAATGGAAATCAAAGTTCAGTGTAATGCCTAAAAATAACTTTGTTGTTAAATTTGTAGCAGTTGCTAATTATTATAACTTAAAACTTTGTCCAAATTCGGCGTTAAAAGTTCAATATACCATTAAATTTAATTGAGTTTAATTTAAAAAAATTATATATATTATTTATGTCTTAAAAAATTATATGAACGATGGCGTTCGTTGAGGTTTTTTTGAAATTCTGTAATTGAAATTCGAGTAGTGTTTAATAGAAATAATTTAATGCAGTATACGCAAGTAATGACATCTAACGTCATTGCCTCGATCCAAAGTTGAACGATCGAACCCAGACACAACGTACGATTGAATTGAAATGATTACACTAGCCTTGTAGTGTAGACGAGGTTAAAGCTAGCGCTAACGAAAAAAAAAATTATAATAAGTTTGTCTTTTCATAATAATTATTACTCTGGAAACAATTTGATTCATTCGTGAAGATTATTGAAGAAAAGAAATTCTAATGAATGCAGTTTAGTGCAATTAAATTAATCATTGTGCGCGGTATTTTTTTTTTTTTTTTTGGAACGAAGTGTGGCTTTTCTCTACCACTCATTTCATTTTAAAGGTATACATTTTACTTATATTTATTCTATAAATAGATTGTTATCTGACAAAAATTCTGTTTTATCATGCGGGAATTAATTTGCTATGAGTGTGTAGGCTACCTGTATAGTGCATATTGCAGGATACAGTAGTAATTTGGTAATTGTGACATATTTCGTAATGTTTTTACGGTGTTAAAAGCCCGGTCAAAAGCCAGGAGAGCGTTCGTATCTTCTGCCTAAGACTATAAAAATTGACGCGTGAATGATAAAAAAATTGATGGAGAAAGTACAAACTGATAAGTAATATTGTCAAAGCTTGTGGATTCAAATTATTGTCAATGAAAAGCGAAAACGTAAATGATTCAATTTCAAGTTTATAATATGATAATCGGTTGATTGATTTTTTTTTCAATTTGAAATTTTTATTTTTTTGTTTCCCCCTACCCTCAAAAAAAAAAAGAAATATTTGCAGTGACGCACAATGCAAATTTCGTGATAAGAATCGATACGTTATAGTCTGGCAAAACGTCACTGAAAAAAGAATGGGAGAATGGTGTGGGTGGTTGAGGGAATAAACAGTAAATGCTCGGCATTGTTTTACGCCATGTGTTTTGCATAGTCGCTCAAGCAACCTGAAGTAATTACAGATAAAAGAATAGTATTGATTTAAAAAGGCGATAAAATAAGAATGCAATAGAATCTGCTACTATTAACATTTAAGCTCAGATAAAGAACATTTATCTAATAAATTTTATAAAGAAAACCTTTTTTTTTTTTTTGAATTATTATTAAATAGGAATTCTTTGCCAAAGTAAACTTGATATCTGGAAAAATCATTTAAATAGCTACACATTATTTTTTTCGAGTTTATTACCGAATTTTATATACGGATTCTCCATCTTAAGATACAGTATTATACATTCATGAAAAATAGGATACAAAGTCAATTACGGTTTGCTATAAGAAGCTATGTCAAAGCCGACTATTAAGTACCAGTTAACTTTCTTATTTAAAGTACTGTATACTTATACAGCATTTTATTAAAATGCACTTTTTGTGTTCATAGCTACTAACAAAATTATTTTAAAGGCAAAAATAAAATATTATCAATTCAATTGAAAACAAACCGGCAACGATGGCAATTTGAGAGTTGAAGAGTGCAGAGCAGCTTCTAATAATAATTAAGCGCTACTTAAAGATGCAGAACGAAGTCTATGTGAATTACGATTCTCAAAATGTGACACGTAACAACCATGGAAATGTTTTCGACGGAAATTGACAAGCAGAGGAGTGATGAATGTAAATTACAAAAAAAAAAAAAAAAAGTTTTTTTAAATATATTTTATTGAATATTAATACGCTTAACGTAATGTTCGAAAACTTTTGTTGCTTCATAAACAATGTCAGATTATATCTTAAAATAATAATACCGGCAATACAACAGTGACGTTTTTATTGTTATTGACAATGTATTTGCACGTAAATATGCTTACATTATTAGAACGTTGTTGCATGATGCAAGGAAGAGGTCCAGTGAAGTCGAAAAAAAATGAAAGACTGGTTTGAAGTCTGAGAATGACATGTGAAATCGTTAGCAAAATAACAGCCGCCATTGACAGCCAGCTGAATGTGTAGTGATAATCGGGTTAATATAGGAAACTGCGTTTTACTGCAGCTACTGCTACTTCTGTTTAGGATTTCGCTTGAAATCAATGGTTTTTTTATTTGCGATACTATAGGGATTTATTTAAGTAGCTTTTCTATTGTTGTTTCTCGAAATTTGCACTCGATTCTTGTGACACATAATAATGTATTAGCATACGGCACACAAATTTAATACGGCATGATACGATACGGTAAATAACCGTTTTGAAAATAACAAATACTGTAACATAGAATACTGTACTTGAAAACAATTTCAAAATATAAAGCGTTTTTGAAAAGCTCTGTTATGCTAAAAAAAAAAAAAAAAAGGAGAAAAGACTTTGTTAAGGAATACATTTTATTGTGCGTGTCAATGACATACTTAATGAGATAAATAACTTTATTTAAAAATAATTAGTTTCTTTATTATAACTGCCAATTTTTAATTAGTAAATTAAATAAGATGAAATGCGATATTTTTAAAATTATCCCTGTGTTTTAAGCGCGTAAAGTTTCCAAGTTAAAAGTATAAATTGCATTAACATTAATAATTAATACGGTATAATTTAAAATAAAAAGCAACGCACCCACATTTAATAACAACGGCTAATTACGCAAATCTATTTTAAAATTTTAACTTTTTTAAATATTAATTTTTATGATGACAATGATAAACTATTTAAAGATAATTATAATTATGCGACAGCGATTTTTTATCGTTTTTTGAGAGACAAGATATTAGTTGAAAATAACTTTTCTTTAATTAAAAGTTTTTTATTTTTTATTTTAGAAAAGTCTAATAAATAATTACAGTAGGCTGCAATTTGCTTTTGTAAATACCGTACAGGTATTAAAATGTAAATGCAAACTGCTTCTATGCATAAAACAAAAAAGCAGGATATAGGCTTCTTGTACTTGATTAAAATTAGATGCGTTCGTCAATAAATTGTGGGGAAGGTGAAAAACAGATCTTTTTAAATTAATGTTTTTATTATATTCGTCATTGAAATGAACGTTAAGGGGCGTTTACTCATCAGTTGTTGGTGGCGAATGCTTGGTGTATGCGCCAAAATGAGCAAAAATCTTATGGAGCTCTCGTACGTTTGTTGTTCATTTACGAATGAGGCAAAGTTTGTAGACTTGGGCAAACATTCAGTACAGAGTTAAAGAGCCTTAAACATTTTTTGAATACAGTAGCCTACGATATTTCATACCCTTTTAAGAGAATCGATCAAATTCGGATATATTAATTTTATGTGATAATCAATTGAAACCTTTTCAATGAACATTCAATTACAGTACCTTTATTGCTTATTATTTAATACTCGGAGTAGCAATAATATTATAAGTAATTAGTACTCCTACATGTATTATTTTTTATTTTGTTTTTTAATGAATTTGACAACGGATGTTTTAATTATGAGGAATTTGGCGCACATTGTTATTCAGAAATACCGACCCATAATCCAATTTGTTAAAATATTAGTTTATTTTCAGTTGCTAAAATGTATTTGTTCTTTAAGTAGGGTTGGTTTTTCTGGATAATTTTCCTTCACATCCTTCTGCTTTCTTCTCCGGCATGTGTGTAACACGCTTGAGTTTGTCTAAATAAATATTATTATAAGCTAACGCACGTACCGTTTTATCTGCATTTTTATTTAACGATTTTAAATAACATTTTGAAGCTAATTAATGCTACTAATGATGGCGTTTTTTCTTTTTTAAAAAATACTTGTAAAAGAAGTTGTGTTATGGTAATATTAGAAACAATAATTATTGTCAGCAGCTTGCTAAAGAAAATCAATCATTATTATTCTATCCAGATGGTGTCGTTCATTGATTTATTTTAATATTACCATAATAATTATTATGGTTTCAAATAATACCCGTTGTATTTTATTATAGCTTTTCGCTTTATACTTCTTTTTGGGTGAAAATATATATTCTATGTATAGGCCTAATTAAATGCTATAAATCTTCTTTGATAATGCCAAGTATGGATTTATGATTTATTACGTACGGTAGATAATATTATATTTAATGTTTTTCCTCAATGTAAATTAGATAACTAATATCGAACTTTCAAAAGATTTTTCAGAACATGTTTTGCAGTATTATTATTGATTTTCCTCGATCTGCATCTGCGAATTTTGAACCTTGATGGTTGTTTTTTTTTAATAATTTCCCTTATGGTATTCAAAAAACCGGATGTTTGAAAAATCGGCTTTCAAATTTTTGTAAAAAAAAAAAATGAGTTTGTAATTAGTGCATGTATTTAAAAGCGGTAAATTCAATAGATTAAATTAAAATCGAAGTAAAGTTTTGTATTATTTTTTACAAATAATTAGACTACTGTTGAAATAAATTTAACATACAACCTACATAGGCCTACTTGCATGCAAACTCATAATTAATCGAAAAAACTCTTTTTGTCGAATAAAGTTTTCATTTTGTGTCATCTTCTTAAAGCGTTTAGGCTATAGTTCAACTGGTCCTTACTTTAATTATGTTGTCACTACGTCGCGAGTGACGAGGTTAATCGCGTTAAACAATCGCGGACCGAAAGACTTTATCGATCTGTACTGGTAACTTGGTAAGAAAACTGATACATATATTGCAATAATTGTCTAGCTGTAGAAGCTCGATTATTCGGACCAACGGATGTCTGAGAATGGTCCAGACATGTAAATATCCGCATATCCACAACCATTTATCGCACTTTTCTTTGCGGTTTACTAATTTTTTTTTATCCTTTAGAACACGTCCGTATAATTGAGGCTCTACTGTGCGCGTATTTCGAAAACTTTAAAGTTGTTTACTTGCTTGAATACGGGTATTTATTTGCTGATCAGGCATCTCAACTTGCACTTTAAGCGTTGAGTAGCTTCTGAGAAAGACGAGCCCATTCTTATGAGTACATTTCTTTTCAAATTTAATAACCTTCAGGCTTGGGATTATTAAAAGGAACGTTCAAAGACTTTGAACGTCTCTAAAACAGAGTATTAAGAGATGCTTTGAATCAAATCATCTCTTAGTGCTCTGTTTTTAGGATCCAAAATATGTTTCCATATTCTAGTATTAGGTAGACACATACTCTGATAAGCCTAAGTCCTTCTCAGACTATCAGAATGCAATCAACAGTTAGTTATCTTTTGGCAAGAAATCTTTTATTGTTGTCTACTCTTGTTAACTTCTATGGGCATACAAGACGGAATTTTTGGTTTAAAGAAATGTATGCGATTTATATTTTTATCACTACATGAATTTGTAATTTTTCTACGCAAATTCTCGCGTTGAAAAACGGAAATATTCTGGTAGAAAATGAATATTGCGGTAACATATTTTTAATTTTTACTCTGGTTATAATCTGTTATTTTATTTTTTGCAAAGCGAGATCTGGGTAAATTTTCTGCCAAAATTTTAAACGGAAATTTAATACTGTATACCGTATCTTGTGTTTAGTTTTTCTAATTACTCTACGAGCCCTATTTATGCAAATGTTTCGATTGAAGTTAAGAATTGGATTAAAACCATATTTGTAAGTTATAATTATACTAATAATTATGATTAGCTAATTCGGAAAATAAGTTGGGTTTACTTCGCATCATTCAAATGTGAAAATTTAAACTCAATAGAATTGAGTCACTGCGCTATAAAATTTCAATCATAGCGAAGTTTTATTGAAAGTGAAGGAAAATGTATGATACAGTATTAATGTCGTACATTTTTTATTATTAATAATGACGTTTAGTATGATATAGATCTAATTGATGAATTGCGGTTTCTTCAATTTTCATTAAAAATACATTTGCTTGGCAAAGAGTTTATCGCTTTTGATAGACGCTGCCAACCAACCAAACCTATTTATCATGCTCTCTCGCTTTTCAGATTTTCGTGTGAGCGAAATTGTTAAACAACAAAATGTTAGCGTAATATATTGTTAGGAAAGCAAAGCAGGTACCCAAGCAAGTATTCAACCAGGCAGATAATCGATCGGGAGATCTGATCAACTTAGCTTTTCTCTTATCATTTTATGTCTGTCTTATATAACTTTTTTCGTCTTTATATTTCTCCCTTAACACTTACCTGAAAACTTTCTAGACTGATAAATGGGCGTTAACATTGATTAAAAGCGTGAAAAAATGTGCCGTGTCGTACTGTATAGCGAACGTGATTACATTTGATAGTCTATTTTTCAATTACCGTTACCGTGCACGTAGTACGTACGAGTTCACGCATGCAAAAACCGTATATTTTTGCTTTTGAAGAATTAGTTTATTTGATGAATTTTTTTGAGATTTTTATTTCAAATAAAGTTGTACATGTATACCCAAAAAATTTAACAGTACAGTACGGTATTTAAATTTTTTTGAAATATTAATTTTGTTTTTAGAAAAAAAAACATTTATTATGTAAACAGTCATTTATTTTTTATAACATATATTTTTTTTAAAATTTTTAAAAACGTCTTTCATTTTCAACTGAATTTTATTAAGTTTTTATTACAAAACGTTTTTGTAAAGCTGAATAATTTAGGAAGCTCATTCAGAGCATATTTAAGTTTTGTTTAAAAATAATAACTAATCTTAAGATGAAGGCTTAATCTTTAATAGCCATTAGCACTATCTTTGCACTCGAGTTGAAATAATAGAATGTAGTGGCTCGTAAAAGTTGTTTACACGTTTCTGCATAGGAAGTTAAAACGTTTAATCTTTTAGCAGAGAAATTTAATGTTGCTTTGAAATTTCTGACTCTTTTCAACGTTCAAGAGCTTGTTCCGTTTACGGCACTTAAGGTTAGGCTGAGATAGGGATAATAATTAAAAAGGTGGCAACAGCATAAGCATAATGCCTTATGCAAGGTCATCGTAAAACTATTGAAGATGGGCGAAACGATCCCTCGCATATACTAACTTCACTTTGGAACGTTTCTTAGTTTAAAAAAAGTTGCATATTATTTGTAAATTCAATATTTAAAACAAAGATTTAAATAATTATTTTTGGAGATGAGTGATTAAAAAATACTATCGGTATTTAATTTAGCTGTTGGGATAGAATTTAGATACATTTATACAAATTAGGTAAAAAAAAATTCTCTTTATTTGATTTCCATTTTTTGAACATCCATAATTTTTGTATGTTTAAAACTTTAAAAAAATGAGAAAAAGGTTTTGCACCAACTCCTCCTAAATAGTAACGTTGTCATTAAACGTTGAATAATCGCAGAGAAAACTTATTGATTTATTGCAGTGGTCTCCAAATGTCCCAAGTCCCAAGGGCCAAGATCTAGCTAGCTCATTATTATGCTTGATTAGTCGAAGTATACAACGCCATCTGGTAATTAAAATAAACTATTGCGGGCCGAATTGGTGGTGATTGCGTCCCGGTGTATAATTTAATTTAAACTTTTTTTTATTTCGAGTTGCGTAACTCAACTACGTGTTCGTCCGCGGGCCGTGATTTGGAAACTCCTGATCTATTGCATTGCTTTAAAACATAGTTGGGAAATTTTAATATTTTGAAAAATAGTATATTATATTATATTGTATACAGACACAAGTTACTATTTTATCGATTTACTGAAGTAAGCCAAAAAAATAATTATGCAGACCCAAACGGTGTCAAAATTAGTTTTTAACTGTCGCATTATTTTTTTTTCTAAATTTATTTTACGCTTCATATAAATCTGTGTTGAATATAAAAAATTTGAAATTTTTTGTATGCAACATATGTTTACAATAATCTGATTTATGAAGGTGCAAAATTTGCAAAACCAAGTGAACATCGTTTTGCGCACCTGCGTCAAATGTAATCTTTATAGTTTCGTGGTATAGTGTACTGTAAAGATGTATTAAAAAAGTGTAAACATATTACAAATACTGTACTAGATACATTCCACCGAGCTTTCTTGTAGACCTACAATCATTTTAAGCGCAACATAGAACAAAACAATTCGGAATAAAAACTGGTAACAAAAAATCATACTACAAACAATTTTTAAAGTTTATGCAAATAATATTGTATGTTATAGCCTAAATATGTACGGTAATACGAGTAACTGGTATTATTGTAAGATGAAATAAATTCTAACATAGATCTACTGTAATTTCAATTTTTATTGTTTTAGAAGAAGAAAAAAAAAAAAAACAATGTAGGCTTGTGACTTACGCGGAACCGCATAAGTAAGGTGCAGTACGATTAAACTCGATCTACTGAAAAAGCGGCATTATCAGAAAGAATACTGTATACTGTACTGTAATGTGAAACACTGAAACTATTTGTAGCTTCTAGCTGTGTTTAGCTTTGCTCATTGGAAGTACCACTGAAGTTAAACAATGATGGTAATACTGCCTTCCTACCAGGCTACCAACGGATTTGTTAAGACACCAGTACGTGCTTTATTCTCATAAGTAAAGAATCTCTTTGCACCACCAAAGTTTTAAATCAATTTATAATCGTTATACATCTCGATTTTAACATTTCCGGGTGTCATTTACAGGGGTGACATTTTCGTCTTTAAGATACTGTTTCTCGCTGTTCTTTATTGCGATTGGTTCTGATAAGACAGCAAAAAGCTGCACGTAATGGAAATAGTTTGGGATAATAATACTGTAATACCGGTAGATGTAAAGGATGCATCATGTCTGCTGTCAGCAATCTGAAATCGAATCTTTTGAAAACCTTTGATTTATTATTATTCTTTTTTTTTTTTGTAAAAAAAAAAAAAAATAATAATCTATTCATCCGCATATTTTATCTGGAATTTTTTTTTACCAGGAAAGGCTTACGTCTAATTAAGCGAGGTGATTTGAATTCACAGTAAAGGCACTTTTGAGCATAATTGCGTTTGAATTGGAGACGCAAATTGAAAAAAAAAAAGTATTTTTTTAAAAAGTGAGATTGAAAGTAATACCGGTATTACTTTTTTGTCTCTAACGCCTCGTTTCACGTTCAACTATTCAATTTTGGAAGAACATAATAGATAAAGATTAGTTTTTAATAAAGGCTAAATTAAGCCGCTTATTAAATTTTAAATTATAATAAATCTTTTATTTTTACTTTTTAAATTAAATTATTAATTATTTAAAACTTTGAATTTTCACCGACAATTTCAGTGTAATCTATGCTATCTATTTTAGACAGTTGGCAAAGTATTTTTTTTTTATATTAATAAATTATTGTTTTAAAAGGTTAAAGCGTAATGCGGCTTTTGTGATGCTAGTCTTTTTCAATAAAAAAAAAAAAAAAAAAAAGAAAGAAAGAACAAAAGCAGAGTCTCATTTATTTTTAGTATTTTTACAGTCTTCTTTTATTTTGTTCGTCTACAACTTCAAATCTATCTTGGCGAAAGAATAATCTAGATGTGTAGTAGAGAGCACGACTGAGCTGTTGACTTTTATGTTTACGATCCACGTAGCCTACTTGCACTTGGCCCATTTGCGTCACTTAAAAGCGTTTCTTTACGATCAAACTTTATGTAATTTACGTGGGATACGCATATGATATTCTGGTTGATGACGTCAAAATGACCGTCGAATTGTTAATGTTAATGGTGCAGCACACACCTACTTATTTGAATGCGCGAAAAACGTGATTGCTATGGGTTCTATTATGCGCATTAACTCGTTTCTGATAACGTTAGCCAAAATTACCTTCTGTTAAATGTATTCTAGTTCATTAATTCATTGAGCTTTTCAACTTTTTGCAGTTTACAGAATCGCAACCTACATATACACCCCATCACATTTATCAAAAATTTTGTTTATAAAATTTGGAAAAGAATAAGATTTTGCAAAATAAATTTAACTTTTTGTCAAAATAATGACTAAATTATAATTTTATTTTATTCAAAATTGACTTCGTGTTTTATTTAAAGTTGATTTTAATTTACTTAAAGCTGATTTTATTGTTCTAAAATAATGTATATTGCATCGTTATGAAAACATTGTCCTAACATTAATATTCTTAATAATAAATAGCAGTTATGAATGTAGCCTACGTGATAAAATGCTGGCACGTTTGTCTTGCATCTTTTGACGAATGTTGTGTGGAACGAATTTTAATCTCATTTTCTCATTTTGTTTACAAAGTTTTGTGATTACATAGTTAAAACTTTAAAAAAAGTTGTTGAAGAATTGAGTTTGTGGTTTCTCAAACGATTTATTTTAAATTGCATTACTCAAAGTGTTCCATTTGCGCGAAGGTTCCATTCTCGCCCATTCAAATCCGCGCAAATTGAGCTAGCGAAAATAAAGTTAATTTTATGAGAAAAACAAAAAAGGAAGATACAGAATAATATTATTGTATGAAGAAAATTTGTGCACAGTGCGTAGATCTTGCGGAAATGAAGGATTTATTGAAGTTTACAGAATTTGTAACTGCACTCAACCATTAATTGACAACAATAGAAGCGCGAGATTTCTGTTGCGCAAAACTCTTTGCGCACTTTAAATTTGTACAAAGTGGGGGAAAGAAAAGTTAAAATAATTCCCATTACGATACATTTAAGTTTAATTTGCGTAAGTAAAAAACAATATTTCGCTACCTACTGTACATAATTCCACTCGCGCACATGATTTTTTTGTTCTCTTTAAAAACAAAATACTATAAATGATTTAAAAAAGCTTTGGAAATCAATCAAATGATAGCTGCTTTTTAGGTTTAGTTTCGTATATTGAAAGACTGCGTGGAATGATGGAATTTAAGATTACGAATCTGTGATTATCGGCGTTTGTGGCTCAAAATAAGCGTTTGTGGGTAGTGAAGGGGTGGTAAAAGTTGTGGAAAGCTTTTTAATAACATCTGATAAACGCTCGGTCGAAGAATATTGGTACTCGATAACGGCTTTCGCTTTTAAACTTTTGTGTCGAAATGCCAGGTAAATAAACTCGAGCGACCCTCCTTAACCCAAACAACACTCCTTCCTCTTGTCTATTTGCCGTACTATTCCGTTGGCTGGGAAACGCGATTCTACTTCGAGCGGAAATGTAAAGAAGCAAATGGAGCTTGAATCGGAGCGTCACTCGAAGTCAATTGCGGTCTTATTTTTTACTATTAGGGGTGAGGGGATTTCATTTGATTGGTTAGCAAACTTTTTCCAATGTTAATCTCAATTTTCGAACTTTCTCAATTGAAGTTCTAAGAAGCAAAACCAGGTGAGATTTGAAGGGAATAATTATAATTGCTGGAATTTAACTTGATTTAAGCGTGTTATATTTGATGAGCCGGTTATCAAGCTTCTAAAATGCTCCGACTTTCTTAAAACGCCAAAAATAAGGGCGTTTGTCGACTATTTTTGATTTATTTTATTCAAGTACTAATCAATAGAATGAAAGCGGTCGTTTAATGAAAGTGGTTTCGTGATTAACTTATTTGGATTGGTTCTTGTATGAAAGAACAATTCCCGATTCAGCATCGTCAATTTGTTCCGGCGTTTATTTGTTTTGGTTTCCTTGACTGGTTAGAAAGAAAGAAAGAAAAAAATTGTGGAATAAAATGAGTCAGTGCAATAAATGCGTGAAACAAGAAATACTGTAGGGGATTACGTGTTTCGTAAGGGAGGCGCTATTTTTAATGTTATTTAATACGTCGTAACGAAGATTTATTTGTATCGTAAAAACATTTTATGGCCAACTAAAAACTTAACAATAAAACTTTTACTTTATTTATTAATCCTTTAATTTTCTTTAATGATTCATTAAAAAATGGAGAACTAAATAAAAAATGATTTATTATTATAAGTTTTATTTTAAATTTTGTTATTGGCATAAATATTTTATTTGGTTTATTTTTCTGTATTAAATTTTTTTTCTTATAATTTTTTGATTAAATTCGTACACGGTATTCAACCTAGGCATTCTGGCCATTTGGGGCTCTCTTCCACCTCTGCTGAATGTGTCAACAAGACTTTATATGAAATCCTTTTTAATGATCTAAATATTTCAGTGCCACATGATAAATGTTATTTTAAGAATTTTTTAAACATCCAATTGTTCTATTCTTTGTTTAAAATATTTTCTTCCGGCGTTAGCACATGCAGCAAACGCACCATACCCACTCGACTATGCGCTGCACTGACTCCAGCTAGGTTTCGAGTCTGTGTTATACGTTGGCGTACTTGCTCCAATTTCAATATCCTAGACCTATTTTTTTATTTATTTTTTTATTTTAATTAGGTAGACTAATTTTTTTGGAGCTGTTTCTAGCGAGATCTGGGTATATTGACATGTGAAATCGCGCGAGTAGGCCTACATTTAAATTAAAGTATGAAAAGAAGAAAAAAAAAACCAGTTCATTTTAGATCACGATTTGAACATAATCAGGGCCAGACAAAAATAGAAAAGTTAGATAATAACGTTTTGTCTTTTATTGCCACGAGTGTAATAAACCTATAATCATAGTGGCTATTTCCAATCCAGTCTACTATAGAACTCGCAACATAATAGGAAGCTAAATTATAGATGATAGAAGGCGAACGGAATCATTAATTGTCGGCGGCAATTTCTTAGATTTTTGCCGTTCCTTTATTGCAACATCTTATTCGTTATCAGTTTTTATTCACTCAACATCTTTCTTCACTCTCTTTTTTAGAAGGAAATAGAGGGTGGGCGTAACGGAGCTTTGATTTATTATCTTAACCTTTGGCTCGCGATTTCACTTGCAAACCAAGCATTTTGCGTGTTTATCACGCATTTTCGCTTGAATATTTTGATATGTTAATTAGGGAAGCTGTTTTTCGTCAGGGCGATAACAACTGCTTCTTTTAGCTGTCTTTATCTAGAAAACAAATATATTTACGCGCTCTAACTCTTTTGAGAAAATGACTAGAAAGAAATGTGTTTTTAAAGGGTGTTGGAAAGGGAGAGTTCAACAGTGCCGACAAGTGTTGGTCCCAATAACATTTAAGGCATTGTGAGATTTAATTTAAATCAATTTTAGCACAGCATAAAGTAAAAAACTATAAAAAGTGTAGCCTACGTTACTAAATACGCAGGATTTAAAGCACATGAAAGTTTGTCATCGAAAAACATGTAAATATTGAAGATGCGCTACTATTTTCTACCATTAAATTTTTTACATTTTTTTTTTTTTTTTTTGCAAAATTTTGGCTCAACAAATAAATTGTTCCTCCTGTTGTAAAGGAATTTTTTTTAACTTTAAAATAATTATTTTTTATAGGGTATTGTTGCTTTAAATAATTCTTGTATCAAAGAAGAGTAGGAGCTAATTTAAGACATAGCATATTGAGAATTTCAACAAGTTCATGATTTGTTCAAAATTGCAATTGATCTATAATCGATAAACATACTATGGATTCAATCCTTGGCGTACTTTAGTCTCCACGATTTAATTGGTTAATGCATCGCTGTTGCTATATAATAAAAAAACGTGACCTTTTGCTTGTGACAATGTTAGCATCCTTTTGTAAGAGCTAAACCATTAAATGTCTACATAGTGTAAAACCACATCAAAGACATTTTTTTCGTCATTTTTTTAATTTTTTTGTTGTAGGCGAAAGAAACTTCTATCCAGTATTTTTTAATAAAGAATGCAGGCCTAATGTAAAATGTTGGAAGCCATACTACAGATGGTGAAGATAAGCCCATGCGCTTTAGTAATATAAATTCGCTTGTTTGTATTATGGTGAGCACTTGCTGCTCTCAATTTGTAGCATATAAAGTGACAAAAGTGTTTGAAGCGGAACAAACGATGACAATATTAATATAAAAAAAGGCAGCATGAGGTTGGTTCTTCGTGTTCCATGAATCTGGATATTATACTGTATGTAATGTCGTCATAAAACGAAGCAAAAAATAAATATTTTGATTTTAATTTGCGGTATTACGAATTATTATAGCCGCTGCATTCACTTAATCAACGCAAATTGATGTCAAATTGCCATTTTCTCTGACCATGTTGCATCCATATTTTGTGCGTGTTTTCGAGATGATTTTTTTTTAAATTTTGGTTCAAATTTTTTAAGAAGTTAAGTTAAAGGATTATAAATAGTTTACTGCATACGTGTATATGTATATGTATACCGTACAGTATATTTTTTTCTTCTTGAGTTAACATTATATTTTTTCGACCATCATTTATCTCTATAGTTTTTTTCTTGCCATTATTTATTTGTTTTACACTACCGGTATAACATTTTTTGCCATCTTAATTTTTTGTCATAATGATACCATTTTGTTGAACTAATCAGAATGCTGCCACAACCAGCACTATTTTAATTTACGCACACTGATTAAGTCTTTTTCAAAAAAAATTATCTAAAGTTATTATTTGTATCTTATAAATTCCCGTAGATTTGGGGTGCGAATGTGCCAGGTGGAGTAAGATTGTGTCATTGCATTTTTTGGAACAAAAGTGGGTCTTATTTGCTGCAGGCATACTTGCTCGACAATCACCAAAGATTGTCCAGTTTGTAGCTATAGTGCTCATTTCATAAATACATTTATATACACGAGTATATACACCGTGTTCAGAAAATAAACGTTCAATACCGCACATGTTAAATAAAACGTTCAGACTGCATTAGCTAATGAAACAACATTAAATGGCACTAACACTAAAACTATTTTAATCTAAACTATAATAGCAACTATTTTACACTTTTTAAAACCTGCTCCAAGTAAAAATTAACGTTACAATGACGTCTTGCCGCGTGTGTTGAGGCCGAAGGGGGACATTTTGTAAACAAAATTTAACAATTAATTATTAAAAGAAATCCTTAAAGTGAAGTTTAGTACATGTGTTATTCAAATATTTGGATAATTAAAAGGATTTAATACTAATTCAGTTGGGTACGCTTTTTTATTGCTAACGGTATTGAACGTTTTATTCCTGAACACAGTGTATATATTTTTTATTGATTTTTTGCTTGTTAGGAAGTTTTGCATTTCTCAGAATAATCTTGTATATACTGTGATTTAATTATTGGTTCTTGTGACCAGACGAGTTTTTTTTTACACTGACACAATCTTACCCTATTCCGCGGGGTGACAATGAACCACAAAAAAATTGTTTTAACTTATCTCTTAACACGTTTAAATTATTTTCATTATCTAACTAAAAGGAGAAAATATTCAACAGTGTTGTGTGTAGATTTGGTTGCAAAATATCAATTATTCTGACTTGCAAGGAAGAAAAAGTGTGGCACATTTAATTATACTGTACATGTACAGTAGTTTAAAAAAAATACTGTAGGTAGCCTACCTACGTGTAGTACAATAATATTTTTTAAAAAAAAAAAAACATGTTTATTTAATAAATGCTACCTAATTATTAATTAATGAATTAATTAAAAATCTGCATTAAATGTTATTTATCGTGGTTTTAATAAATATTTTTATGGTTATTGATTGCATGTGTTATTGTTAATCTAAATTTAACTTTTAATTAAAATCTATAAACATTCCTAAGTTCAACACATGTTTTTGATGTAAAGTATTTGTTGTTTACCAGCGGGTAGGCCTACAGTAGATTTGTTTACTCGAGAGGGCATTTACTCTTTGAATAAATGGATGCAAACATACTGTGTATAATTATTATTGTTTAAAAAAATAGAAAAGTAAGTGATGATGTCGCTCGCGAGCACGTTCATCCAGCTTGTGGTGCACGTGCGGTGATAATGCTATCTCTACATCTATCAATCGATGGACAACGCGCGGTTTATCATTTTCGAGTCGAGATGTTGCGGACTCATCATTAACACATTCCTCTCGCTCTGCTTTATCTCTTGTTAAAACAGTGTGAAAAGCGCGTGACCGATTTATTTACTAGTTAATATCTTTCAGCTGTTTAATATAAAACACGTATATGATGTTTTCGAAAGATTTTTTGCGAGTTTGAAAGCCCTTCATCGTTGCCAAATTGAAATCTACTGTGTATTAGTAATTTTCTCTTATAAACGGAATATTTATCATAATTCTAAAAGCAATTTTGAAAGATTGACGGTATTTAATTAAATTTTTTATTGGATTAAAGAGATTGGTAAGCATATACATAATTTTATAATCGTTAAGGGCAAAGTTTATTTTGCTTGATTACATTTTTTTTCTGTTGCTTTGAAAACATTTTTGATGATGCAATAGAAAAATATATTATTACCATCTTTTAAGATATTATTTTCTCGTAAAATAAGAACATAAATAATTAATGAAATGATTTTGAATGTTTTTATTTGCAACGCTTTATATAACCCCAGGCTAAAATATGCTCGAAAAATTATGAGCTAATTTATTTTTTTATTATTATTATTGTTTACATCTAAGTTTTATTTAGTGCATTATCAACAGTAGTACGAAAATGTTTTAAAAGATGCTAACCTTGATCAATGATAAAAAAAAATGCGCTGAATTTATGATCATATCATAAGCTCGAGGCAGCTACATTTTGTTACGCGTGTTTGTAGATAAGCGTGACGCGCGCTATTGAAATCACTACCGCAAATCATAGCTTTTACAGTTTCAAGTTATAACTTCCGGAAATTATTGTTAATTTTAATATTGACGCGTGATAATTGAAACATTTCGTTACGCATATAAAATAGCATTAGCGTGATAAGCCACTAACATAATTAGATACGGTACGTGAAACAGTTGTTAATGTCATACCCTATCGAATATTTTTTACGAGATTGTAGAAAAGGTTTTCTCTTTAAACCCACATTAGACATGATACAATGATATTTCATATTTACATTGTTGCATATTCTTAACTGAAGATACAATTTTATTCGCATGATTTGAATTGCTTTGACATAATTTCTTAAACTTAATTGAAAATTTGCATATTCAGAACTATAGCTTTATTTAATTACCGTCTGTTTGGGTGGATACCAAATGACAGCGCGCGCTTGCGATTATCTGAACAATTATTGATTGTTCGGCATGTTCGGATTATCAATTTGTTCAGATTACCGAATACTTCTTTTTAAATTTAACTACCGGTACACCAATACATATATTTATTGTGAAAACTAGGGCATAGGTATGGAAGGTAGGGTGGATGTACAAATAAATTTTAAAAAATGTGTACTAAAATATTTAATAACAAGCTTGTGAGAGCTTTTCTTCAACGTTTCTAAGAAAACTAAAAAATATTTTTTTAATAGTACATGTACCGGTAATCTAATGTTTAGCATTTGCTGTAGGCTTAAAGATGAAATGATTTTCAAGCATGTCCTATTTTGACAGCAAATGTTTGTTAAACTACAGCTTTCTGTTTGTTAGAGAGTCATTATAAGTTTTCTTATTTCAGTTAAATAAGCAGTTACTTGATAATATAATTTAATCTTGTCATTATGAAATATTATTTCAGTCTTTCATCATTCTTAAACTTTAGATTAATAAAATTTTTATCAAAAATGGTCTTTAAAGAATTATTTTGATTATTGTTTTATATTAAACTTTTAAAAAAATATTAGGTACCGGTACATAACTTTAATTACATTTTAGTAGATTTTTATAATTTTAACTTCCTGAAAATTGAATATTTATTGTGTTTAATTTCAATTACATGTTTTTTTTTTCATTTTAAATGAATTGTTTTAAAGCTTGAAAATATGGCGATTTTGTAATCACATTAGCTGTGTGCATTTTTGGTTTATCGGATTGCAGAGAGACTCGGATAATTCAGGGGTTCGAATAATTGCGACTGCGCTGTATTTCATTCGTTGAATATGCATGCACTGCGTGTACTATTTTTTATTTTTAGAGCTTTTACTGTGTTTGGGTGCCTTGCCAAATGGCAAAATACAAAAAAAAAAAAAAGGAAAAAAAAATCAACCCACGTTACGTAGTTTTGTCTAGTCATAGCCGATGTCAAGACATAAACAATTGCTTTAGTAAAATGAACATCTCTTCCTTTTATTCAAGACATTTAAGTGTGCTTATTCAACTGCAGACTTTATTTCCGGTTTTCAAAATTGTTTTGTTTTATTTTTAATACCGGTAGTATTTTTCTAAAAAAAAGTTACATGCACTTAATGAGTATGTATTGAAATTGCGATATTGGGCCAATTGTTTTTTTTAAGACTATCTAATTCCTAAAGACTCATTTGAAAAAGTCGTAATAAAAAATGCGTTCTTTAATTGTTGAAATACGGTAATTATTTTCGTATAATATGAATTGTGAATACGCTGAGTTAACCCAGATCGATTAGACTCAATTAAGTTTATGTTGCAAAAAAAGTTTTGTTTTACGCCGCGGTCTTGATATACGGGGTTTACAACTAAATTTTTACAACAGCAACAGTTTCCAACATTTGCGGTTTTTTCTATGTTCACGTATTCTGGGTTAGCAATTGCATAGAATTATTGTATTAATAAATTTTGATGGTGTTTATTATGCCTTCGTTTAATGATGATGATGGAAAGGTGGAATGATCATAGGGAAAATAGTCTCTATGTGCCAAATTCTAATTTGGAGACAATTCCGCTATAGACGCCAATTTAAAGTTTGTGGGATTAAATCCAGGCAATATTATTTTATTAGTTTTTGTTATACGCGGCGTTTTATGTACAGTAGAGCGAAAGTGTTGGTTTAGTTTTAAATGTTGAATCGTTTTTTATAATAATTGTTACTGCAAAAAAGTTAGAAAATTGGCCGATGCTAAAATCTTTACTTTCGCTGTCACAATAATTTTAAAGATGATGAAGACACATTCTCTTCGTAATTTCTTACTTACATTTGCTCGTTAGGCGTTAAAAATTAAAATAATACGATTTTCTTAAAGAAAAAAGCGCTATCATTTATGAAAATTTAATGAACTAAAAGCAATCTTGTCATTTATTCTATAAAAGTTGAGAAAGGAAATGTACAACTGCAATTATTACTAATGTAATTTTGCCGTTTACTTATTTAGAACATTTTAACATGATAAGGGTACAAATTCACGCAGGGTGGCGAATATATCGGTTAAGAGGAACTAAGATTTATACACGTTCTTATTTTTCACGCTTCAGGATTCCCTTTTACTTGAATTTATATTCAAAAGCACTTTGAGTACATGTAGTTTAATGTCGGTGGTTCACCGCTACTATTTATTTACACAATCGTCAGCTTTTGAGAAATGTTTTGCTCATTAATTATTTTCCTTTTATCATTTTTTTTAGAAATGGTAATTTTCTAACGAAAGAGGTTTAACTCACCTTAAGGCGGAGAGGAAATTGAGCTTGCCTTATTTCATTAATTACATTTCTTATTGCATTACTGGAACTTCTATTAACTCTTTTTTTTTACTACAGGTATATTTAATAAGCATAATGGATTAATTAACTTTATACGTTGCAATTGCTTTTTTTTAATTTTGCATATTCCATTAACTTTTATGTATTTTAAAGTGGAAAAATTATCATAAAAAGAATGTTTTTAAATTGAGTTTTCCAATTTAGCACAAAATAAAAAGTCTATAGGAATTATTTATATCACTTTGTACCGCACTGTGTACAGTATTTTTATATGCAACATAATTATTATATGAAACACATTTTTTTAGATTAAAATTGTTAAAACTCGTTATAGCAACTTTAATTGTGCACACTTATTTGGTTTTTTTTTTTTATATAACTTATAATGTAATTTATTAAATTGCAATTAGCAAAGATTATTTAAAAAATATATTAGCGTTACGTACTTTGTTTCTTACGGCATGAAAATGTAATATAATATGTGTATAAATTAAATTATAGATTATAAAAAAAAAGTGAAAGCAGAAAAAAATATGCTAAGGAATGGCTAAAAAAATGTTTTTGGAATAATATTCAACAAAAATATTATTTTTAACAAACTTTTAGTTGAACATGTGACTTTGTTTTTATTGAAACATTTACGGTACATTGCATAATATGTGATTTTATTAGTGATACACTGTACTAGTAGAAGGAAACTTAAGAAGGATGATTTTTAAAGAGGAAAACGCACACTCCGAGAATAATGCTGGCTATAATAGACAGTTAATAATATGGTACAGTATAGATTTAGTAGGTATCCGCTTGCGAAGCGATTGGCAAACTATCGCAATTTACCGGTAGTGCTATGGATAATGGATTAAAATCCCAACTGAAATGAGAGAGTTGGTTTTAACCCGAACGGAGTAAGGTGTTAGTTCCGCTTTCGTGAAGGAGGAGGTGTCAATAATATTATTACTTTAGGTGCTCCTTACGGATAACGGATTTGTGTTTGCATATTTATCATTTTGAATGAAGAGACGAAAAATTTGATTGTTTGCCTAGGTTATAGGGTGGGGGTTGGGTAGAGGGATACTACAGAGGGGTAATTATTGAGAATGTATTTGTAGGTTACCGCAATTATTTTACGATTATAATGTAACTGTTGCCATGGCAGAAGCAAGCATAAATTAAATAGCACACTACAAATTGAAAGTTCAAAACATTCGAGAAGAGGTTTTTTTAAGTTCCGAATGATGTCAGTAACTTAATTCTAAATATCGAAGCTATTTATTGTAGCTAATAATTAAGGATTTCATCATTTGGGCCTAAATACTGTATGTAAATATTTAATAATTTCAACGTTTAGAATATTATATTGTCGAGTGTCTCAAAATATTGGTGGAAAAGTTTTTTATTTATTTTTATTTTGGGTGTCTATTAGGGAAGCATTATTTTTCAAAACAAGTTTTGCTATTTTATTTATTTATTATATTTACACGAAGAAAGAAAGAAAGAAAAAAACAGGTGATATAAATATGAGGATGATATTTTGTTGCCGCATTGTGCGATACACAATGCCTTTTCCAAAATTGGTCTCTACTCTTTGAACGGCGAAAAAAAAAAAAAAATTTTTTTTTGTGTATGAATAGTCGTTTGAGTTCTTGTCAATATTTTGACATGTAAACTCTCTGGCTGAGATTCAGTAAGCCGTTGTAAATAGTAAACACTGGCACGTCGGTTGGCATGCCAGCCCGCGTATTTAACATGCGCGACGTAGCAAAGGCACATCACCTCATTCGTACAAGTGAAAAGTTTTCTATTTTTAAACCACTATTTCGATTTCTATCGATCGGAATTTTCGTTTTCAAGCATCAACTACAAGTACAATAAATGTGAAGAAAGAAAAGTTTGAACAAGCTAAACCTCCGCCGCGCGACAAACGTTACATTTTACGAATGTTTTCGGTAGCATTTTAAAATATATATACTGTAGATTTCACTTTTTTCAATTGCATTATCATCACTCGCCTGGATAGACACTTGTAAACGTTACTCTTCTCATCGTCAGTCACACTATTGAGTTAACATTTTGTTTCCTGTGCTCTCCACACTATAATAATTATATAAAAACAAAAATATTTCCAATTCAAAATTGTAAGCGGAAAAATCTAAAAACGGTATGCACCAAGTCTAAGTGCATTACTGTATGTACAACTGCTTTTTTTACTACGGTAAATATCTCTTCACATATTAATCAGGGTTTGATGAATTTAATGTAATGCGTTGACATTAAATTTTTTCTTTGTATGAATTTATTTTGCTTTTTGCCTAAGGGCGATTCATTATTAGAAAGAGAAAAAAAAAATGCAATACCGCTTTGCATAGTTCTATTGAGTGTTTAACTACATTAAGGGGCAGCTTTAATTATTTTTTTCCAATATCGCTTGCGCAGTCAAATTTATACAATTATAATTATGGTATAAAATAAAATAATAAAAAAAAAGATTATAAAAATATTGTATAAAAAATATTTTCTTATTTTTAAATTAAAACATTATTTATGGCGCATATAATTTGTACATAAAGCTCGCACAATTAAAGACTTCGATGTGTAGTACTTGAATTAAAATTTATTTACCGGCCATTTTTTTATATAGATCATAAAATTTCCTTTTTTTTATTTGCGCAAGGATTTTATTTCGTAAAACCGCTCTAAAAACAAAAAACTTTTTATACAAATGGTACCAACAAAAATAAATACCGGTACTCTAGTATTACTTATGTTCAGTATTAGCTTAAAAGTTTTTTTATACTGTACATACTCGTATATTTGTAAAGAATGACAGTTTTTCATTAAAGTTTTAGATATTTAAAAAGGTTTTGTTAATCAGCGCGCGCGATTTTTTTCTATTTGAAATGCGCGTACTATGTGTCAAAAGTTCGTTCAATGAACGGGTTATGTGCTAAAAGGTAATATTTTAAAGCCTAGATTGCACACATTTTTTAAAAAGAATTGTTCAAGTCATAAAAAGACAATTTTATGTACGATATAAGCTGCTGATAGCAAAACCGAACCAACTATTAACTATAAATTTTTCATTTTAAAAGTTTTGGTCTTAAGCCTCAATATCACAGAATTGACGACTCTGAGTTCTGCGCGGCTCAATAAAAGTTAATGGGAGTTTTAAAATGGAGAATAATTTTTTTAAGTAGGCTACAGCATAGAATAGTCGATTTTTTTCCTCGCTTGATGTGTTATTGAATTTATTTTGTCATATGGCGTTGACTTTTCTCGTATCGTTTCCATCCGTTATTTAAAGGAGCTTGGTTCAATTAAAATGGCTGAGTGAGGATTATTATGGTTACTAGGCCGTCGAAATATCCTCGTCATGTTATTATGGTTTCACTCTTTTAATTAATATGAAAATAATTAGAAATAAGTTTTTCGCTAAAATTCCTACATGTGAGCGACTTTTATGTGCGCGTATTGATATTTTTGATGCGTTTTTGTGGTTCTATAATTATGGGTTCGTTAAAATCGCAATTAAAAAAGTTTTTTTAAACTTGGTCCTCAGAACATACGTAATACATCGTTTTTAAAACTCCTTTTACGCGAATTGCCTGGGCGCTGGGTCTTTGTGAAATGGATTAACCGCGCATAATTTTGAATACAAATATTAAATTAACGAGATTGACTCGCATTATATAAATTAACAGTTTGTAACTACACCTAGGGTTTCAAATTATGATTTCACTGACTGGAAGAGTAGCTTTGGGAAAGAAGTTAAAAATGAATTGTTCCGCTGATTTAAGTGCAAAAGCCGTGACTTTCCGCCGCTTTGAACGTTGTCGAGATTTGACGTTAACGTTTGGAGTCGGATGAGAAATTGTAAACATCTATCTCATAAGAGTGAGTGGGATAGTGTTGAGGGTGCATCATATATTTTCCTCGAGCTTCATTTATTTAGCCGAGCGGAAGCTCATTTTACCTACACACAAAAAAGCTCATCTGTTTTATTCGGCGGTTTTATTTTCGAAGTTAGAATATTATTGATATTGGAGAATGGTAATTGCCAAAGTTTGTGGGTTACACGTTGTTTATTTTAGCGACAGCATTTTTTCTCCAATAAATCGAAGTTTGCATCGTAAAAGTCAGGACGGTTCACGCTCCGGTATGTCAAAATATTTGTATCATCTTAGTTTCAAATTATTGTATTTATTTAAAAATACATTTTTCATTTAGATGAGAATTTCGGCTATTGGTAGATTAATTTTGCACTGTATTATGATTTTAATTGTAGAAGCAACTTCGTTATGATTTTTTACTTTGTTTTTATAGCATTTTATTTATTATTTGGTACCGGTATCATAATATTTCGTAATAAATTATCTTATTTGCTATTTTTGTTAAAGACAGCACTTTGGTTAAAAGATTAATTGCTCGAGGTTATTTTTGACTACCGGTATATCAAAATTTAAATGATTTTGATATAAAATTTATTCCTTGAAACGCTTGAAATCAAATGCTCTTTTTTTTATTTAAAAAAAAAAAAAAAAACTGTAACATGCTTTTCTCTTCCTGTTTTCGTTGTAAAGAAGTTATGTTTACTTTTTAGGAGAAAAAAAAAATATTTACGGTTGCATTGATGCGCGCTACAAAAAAGTGAAGATGAAAATGTCGTTGAAAATAAAAACGTGATTGGTAAGCAAAAAGCCTATTGGCCACCATTGTCCACGTGAGCCGAGCGTGCGCCACAGGTACTCACGCCACTTCTTTTATTAAATGCATCCGAAATCTAGTAAATCTAGTTTACCCAAACGTTAATGTGCTCCATTTGTGCTTGATTAACATCTTTCTTGAGATCTTAAAAGTGTAAATATCCCGTGGGAAGGAGCGAGGATAGAAAGCAACTCCCGTTCCATCCTTCACCTCCCCCGACGTCTCTTCTCCCTCCTTCATCCGTGTGCACGCACGACCGGAGTGAGAAAATCTGATATCCATTTGGGTTGTATTATTGATCTAACACTGTATATTCCCTGTGGGCCTCTTGCACGCGACACACCACACTACAACAAATTGTTCCAAATATCCCTTCTTCAGTCACAAACGTAACAGCTTGTGCCATACGGCGGATACGTTTCTATTTTCAGCTCAAACACAATTTTTGTCAACACAGTCGCGTTTATTAAGTTATATTATTTTTCCAAGTACCGTATAGAATTTTTTACTTGGGTTTTTTTCAGAAAAAGTTATTAGACTAATTATTATTAACCTATTACAGTGTATCAGGTTCGCTGCTTCCCATACCTTTTTGGCGTTTCGTAACGCAAATAAAAGTTTAATATGTTCGCGGTTCACTGAAAAATCTAGACTTAAAGTTTAGATAGAAATAAAATAAAAAAATGATCTTAGCGAGACTGTAGTTTTTTTTTATTTGGATATTTCTGATACCATTTTTTATTTACCCAAATTTTATATTATTTTTTATACAGTACTCTAAATCTAAATATACAGTAGTTCCGCTAAATTGTCGTTTATGGTTAAATAAAAAAATTATATAAATTGCAGATACAGTAATTGAAGTAATTTATCGTTCTTTTATCTGTAATTATTAAAATCGCTTTATAAATATTGATTTTGTTACACTTTATTTATTTATTTTTTTTTACTTATATTTTGTCTATAAATAAATGCAGATGACGTTAATAATATTTACATTCAGCGCTTATCATAATATATTATGGTAATTAAAAGTAGATAAATGTATTTGAAAAAAGTAAAAGAAATATATTTTTTTTTAATTTAAGTAGTTTTCTCATTCCATTTGATAATTCACCGCCTTCTTATCTACTTTCTCCTCCTTAAAATGTAAGAGTATGTATCAAAAGAACACTAAATTAAAAAAAAAATTGTGAGCAAACCTTGGAGATTAAAATAAATATTTAATCTTCTTTATATCAAACGGTTAGGTTGAAATTTTTTTTAAGAAGGTTTTTAAAAGAAAAGCCTAGATTTATTTAAATTATCCGTAAACTCCGTTTAAAGCGAATCTTTATAAGAAGTAAAAGATATATCGTTTGTTTTCATCTAGAACTCCCCTGGTAAACTCGTTGCAATTTCATTAGTTGACAATTGAAGTGGAATTGTTGGAGAATTTGATGGGCACTAATCTTGTTTACATTGCTTTTTTTGTTTGTTTTTGTTCTTTTAAAATTGATTTTTTCCACCCCTCCTTTACTTTTTTAATTTTATTAGAAAATTGTTTTCATTTCGTTTAGTGTTATTTCTCGTTTTTTACTTCATCTCAGAGAGAGATGGGGGTGGTGGGGGGTTTGGGCGTTAAATTAAAATTGGCCATCATCTTTGATTTTGGGTCTATAGCCTCGAGGAGAAAATTCATTTGTGCCCACACAGTGATTTCTGTGAATTGCTATCAATTGATAACACACTAATAAACTCATTTTACGTTTTAGCTCTAGGGAACGTAATTTTTAAAAACATATTAATAAATTTACTAGATTTTTTTTAACCAATTTAGTTATGCCGTTATCATTGCTTTATCACAAACAAAAAAAAAAAAAAAACAAAAAAACAATCTTATCAATAATTTTATGTTATCAATAAAATTTTAAAGTACTGTACAGTGTATTAACAAACTTATTCGTGGTGAAATTATTTTTATTATTGTTTAATTTCCTTTTCTAAATTGTCGTACATGTATAACGGAATCTAAATATATTTACCGCATACTATTTTTGTTCCGTTATACATGTAACTAACTATACCTTTACTATGCACGGTGGTTCCATAAATTTCAACCACCGATTTTTAATTTGATAAACAAATACTCGGAGTATTAAAACTTTAACTACTGATACAGTAAGTTATATGTAAGACTAAATTGAATTAAAATTGTGCTCTTACAATTATGTACTTTATTTTTTATTTTTATAACTTAAGTTTTCATTTCACGATATTACGAGTACAATAACGTTTGTTACAAAATCTAAAAAGAAAAATTGCTCGTGAACTTAAATTTTGTCAAATAAATTTGAAAAGCATATCTTCAAATTCGTTCAAACTTATATGTCGGAATCATGCTATTGGTTCAAGTCTCTAAATACAGTATCTGGAAAATTTTAGTAAGATTAATTACAATTATCAGGTATTAGAGATACAGTAGATACTGTAATTATTACCGTATTGATTTTTTTTTTTTTTTTTGAAAATTTAAAGATAATTTTAGAAACACATCAAATTTTCCTTCTATGCATATTTTGAATAAACAATATTTGCAAGTATTTTGACAGGTGGTCGATAATCCTAAATTCTGATTGTGAAAAGAAAAAAAAACTCTATAGTACCGGTATTGAATAATAATAAATTGCTTCAAACTTTTATTATAAAAGTTTTTATCGTTTTGGCATATATTTTGACTTGTCCAAAATCTCCGAAAAGACTCGAATCAATCAGTAAAACGAGATTTCCCCCCCCCGCCTATAGGATTCGCTTAGCCACTTGCATGCCCAAGTCTGTTTGACCCGAAATCAACGAAACGCAAAGCTTCAACAAAGTGACGATGCTTTGCTATGAAAGAAAAAAAAAGTGTAAATAAATCTCTATGGGATTTGAATAGAAGCTTGTAGAAAGTCCGATTGCAGATGAGGGTTGACCGTTTGAAGCATGCGAGCTGCTAACAAAATTTATTCCTCAAAGAATGAAATTGCATTCATTCATCTGGAAATGTGCGTGCGTGAGTGATGCACTACCGGTAAACACACATGTACATGTACAAGAAAATGCCGATGGAAGGCCATATTTTTTTTTATTTTTATATCCAGTAGTCAAAATGTACCGCAGTGAAACCTCGAATTTACGTTCCAATTTAAGACATTTATCAACATTAAAATAGCAACGTAAATTAAGTATTTGATTCTAGCGAGCGCACAATCGGTAGGCCTACTATCAAAATTATTTAATTTTTTTAATCCTTTAAAATGTACTACCGATCAGGGCGACTGGTATGAAATTGCTCATTCAACTACCAAAATTGTAGCCCAAGCAGAACATGCCTACATAACTAGCATAATCAAGGGGTCAACTTAAATGCTATTTAAATTAACTCGTTAAGTTAACTCGTAAATTAACTAGGAATTTTGATTTTGTATTCAGGTTTGCACCAGACAACTTCCGATTAGGTTATTAAACTTGAATTGGAATTAATTTGTCGCTTCAAATTATATTTTAAGCAACATAAGTTTATTCAACGAGGAGGTTTTTAATAGTTATGCGAGTGAATTTCACACATTTTTAATACCGGTATCTATTTAATATAATTTTTTTTTGTAGTCGAACGCGTGATATAATTCAATTGAAAAATAAATAAATTTCTATAAATTTTACAGGAAAGTAATTTTTTTTAAAATAATTATACTGTACTTGGTAAGTACTGTAAAGGAGTTGTTGTTTTTTGTTTTGTTTTTTTGTTGTGATTTTTTCTTTTGGTTCTAAACTTCTGATATAAACGGTAGATCGGAGTTTAACTAACGGATATTATTTTGTTGGTGGCATTATATGCGTAATAGAAGGAGTCGTTGGCTGATGTGCGAGTCGCAGGTTGAAAATCGATGAGCTCACCCAGGATATACTTAACCAGCCCCGGTACTACCGTAGACCTATACTTTCAACAAACATTAGGGCTTTAAATTTATTGTGCAAATATCGCTTTAAGGGTTGTCTTGCGAATAAAATGCATTTTGTAAATAAACAGCTTCTCGTTGCTGCTGCTACTACTCTATTCCGAATTCTTCGAGACCAATTACGCTTGTTGTTCTCTTAAATATATCCACTTAGACGATTTATCGATTTAGTAATTAACACTAATTACGCGTTAAGATACGCAAGACTCTTGAAATTTGGCAAATAATTTTATCAAAACGATCGGCCTCTTAACACCAACTACCATTATTAGATTGGAATTAAAAGTAGTTCTTAAACTATAAATTTCAGTTAGATTTTTTTTTTTAACACTTGGCGATATCGCAATTTGCAAATTAGCCTATCATTATTTTATACTTATACAGTATTTTAAATGCATTGCTAGATAACGATGCGCAGATTAAAATTAATAACCAAATTGTAAAAGCATGTAATGTGATGCAACTTTGATATAAATAAGATTTTATAGAAATTGAAAGCATTTGCTTTCGGTATAATGCAGTATTTTTTTTCTTTTTTAAATAAAATGAATGAAATCTCGTAGCAAAATTTGAATCTTGTAAAAATCGTAAATCTGTATTTACCAAACCGGTACATTTTCAAACTTATAAATATTTAAATTAATATACAGTAATTGTTTATTCGTTGATATTTTTTTCCCATTTTTATACATGTATTTTATATTTAGCCGAAGGTTTGCATTTCAAACACTGCGTTAAAATGCATTTTTGTTTTGAAACGTGAAATGCCCTATAATTTCTTAAACTATGAATGATCATTAATGTGATATTCATCGACATTGAGCGAGCTCTTAAAACGCCTACACGAAAAACTATTAATAATATATATTTTTTTCCTTTTTTTAATTTTAGATTCATCATCTTCCTCTCCATAAGTATGAAAATGTCATAAGACGAATTGCATCTCCAGGGACTTGTAATGCTACGTTGTCATCCGTGTAATAAAAAAGTTAACGAAGATTAATTAACTTTTTTTTGGTTGTTTATTTTTTGTTTCACCTACATTCGTACTATATTATTACTGTATTATGGAATTAGTCACCGAAATTCCATTGTTTTGGGCTAATGACAGCGCTTGGAGCTTGGACAATAGTGAAAATGTCGGTTCTAGTAACGTCTCCGATTGGCAATTATCTTCGGAATACAAATACTTTCTTGACATGTCTCGTTTCTGGGTGAAACTGGTTCTCTACCCGCTCATCATGTGCGTCGGCGTGCTGGGAAACAGCATCACCATTGTCATCCTCACTCGAAGACGCATGCGCTCGTCTACCAATCATTATCTAACCGCACTCGCCACCTCCGATCTCTTTTACCTTATTTCGGCTTTCACTCTTTCGCTGAATTATTACGAGAGTTTTCACACGTTTTATTTCTTAACCTATTGGCGTTTTGCCTTAATGTTAACTGATGCTTGTAGTAACACTTCAGTCTGGCTTACCGTTACCTTCACCATCGAGCGTTACGTTGCTGTGTGTCATCCGATCAGAGGGAAAGTTTTGTGCACAAGATCTAGAGCTAAAAAACTTATTGGTAAATACACGTATTGATAACGATGATCAAGATTGATAAACATCAGCAATTGACAACTAAATCTTTTGTTAATAGTCGGAATTAAATACTGTAGTTTCTTACACTTTTCTATCCTCAATCAGTTTCCACAATACAGTAATATTATTTTAGAAGATCACTACAGTAAGACCTTACTTAACGCTGTATAACGCGGTTTCTGAACAACAGAAATCGCATGGAATTTTGAGATTTCTCGAAATCGCCGTTTAGCGCCGAAGCGGGGTCTTACTGCATAATCCTAGTTCAAATTACTGAAATTTCTCGAATTAAATTAATTTAATTCGGAGATAACTTGAGACACTTAAGATAAACAGTAGAATTATGCCTACAATCTTAAAAACATGTCGAAGGTTTTAACTTAACCTTGGTCTTAAATTTTCATGTTTTATTCGACTTTTAACGAAATTTTTATCTAAAGATAACCGCACTATTTGTATATTTATCGTAATACTGTACATATATTAACATTTTTTACAGTACATGTACTGTATTTAAAAAAAAAATCATATTGTCTCCCAAAAAAACTACTGTATTTAAACTAAGACATACGATAATATGAAATTTTAAATTATAAGAAAAGAGGGGAACTGCATTTCAAATTTAATTAGATTTTTTGTTATTCAATTTTAGTTGGTGTGGTGTGTATTTGCTTTGCTGTGGTCATTCCAACGCCATTTGAGTGGGCAGTAGTAGAAAAGATCGACGTTGACAGTCTGAATCAAACTTCATCTAGCTTTGAATTAGCCTATTCCTCTCTGGGGAGTGACGAGACTTTCATCAAAGCCTACTACTGGTTTACATCCATCACATTCGTCATCCTTCCTCTCTCCCTCTTGGCTATTTTCAATTCTTTCCTTATCCGCTCGGTCCACCATTCTAAGTCTCAACGCCGAAGAATGACTATGCGTAAAACCAAGAAACTGGACAACGCTCACCAGGAGAACCGTATTACTATCATGTTAATCGCGGTGGTAGTCATGTTTTTACTGTGTCAATTGCCCACCGCGGTTCAGCTGGTCTATACTTCCTTCAACACCGCCGATCAAAATTCCAACGAAGAGTTTATTCTCTTGGGTCTGGGTAACATATTTAACTGTCTAGTGGCTATCAATGCCGCTTGTAATTTTATCCTCTATTGCGCCTTTAGTGACAGGTATCGGAGAACTTTTTTAAGGACGTTCACACCCTGCCTCTATCGGTTGGGCTCTCCTAATCACTCGCAAACTACCCTCACTGGGGCCTTCACTAACATTGGTCAAGAGAATGATTTGGCGGTTAATAAACGACGTTACTCGGCCGAACAAAATATGACGCAATGCGTTCGAAGAAACATAAATAAAACCCAGTCTCAGCCTGAGAATAAGAATGGACACTTGAATTGTCATCAAATGACCACGTTGGCTGGATCGTTGAAGGGTGAAGAAAACTTGATTGATGATCAGAGTTCGACACTTGTCGCCGAACAAAATGGGCACGATTCGGCAGTATTGAAGTCTCCGTTATATCTATTAGATAATGGACATTTATCTGCTACTCACGATGATAACGGAAGCGATACCACTCAAGAGACAATTGTTTCCACCACGGAAACTGATGGAAACGAGCAAAAAAGGAGACACGTGAGCATTAGTGTACCCACAGATGAAGTTGCGCATTTATAATGAGGGAGGGAATTGATTTTTTACTGTGATTATTCTTTGAGAGCTATAAACTCAATTTAGCGAAGAGAATTTTCCTGGTTTACAAAATTTTAGAAAATGACATTACATGTAAGTATTTCGATATCGAGTTAGTCGATATAGTAACAAATTATTATAGCCGTCGGTTATAACGTGAGGATTGTATTATGTTTGTTTGAACTGAAGTTGGGAACAATGGTTAACTAAAGTAGAATTGGTTTACCAGTGGTAAACCCTGCGTTACTTAACTATGTTAATTGCATAAAAAGTTCCGAATCTAATTACATCGGGATGGCCAGGATGGCGTTTGACCAAAGTTTTTTAATTGTCGACTTAGCTCTGAATGCCATCGAATGCTAGAAAATCTTACTCAAAATTCTGCATGAAGTTTTCAACAAAATATTAATAATAATAATTAACAACTTTTAGGTATAATATACTCTGCTGAATTTTAATCCAAATTGTATGCACAGTTTTGCAGAATGCAAACATTTTTTTATTCTTTTTATTAAGAATAACAATTTGACGTTCTATCTATTGGTGTTAATACCCAGAAATTCACTTATTTGATTTCTAAAATATGCCGGGAAGTACTTTATTACCAGTATAGATTTTGAACAGATTTTTGTGCAGAATTTTGATTTAATTGTGAATTTACGAATTTTATATACTGTAATATATTAAATAAAATTGTATCTGTAAACTCAATGAAGTCGCAATTATACACACGGAAGGTGGAAACACTTATGCCGTCTTCCTAAACATTTACAGGGTGATTACTTGATTTTTTTTTATTTTTATTATTAAAGATAAATTAATCTGAAATGTTTTAATTTGTATTGTTTGAAAATTATACTTGTACGTGTTATAATCAATTACCTTAATTACTCTTAAAATTGTTGTTTTAAAAAGATTTATCGGTTTTTATGCTAAAATCGAAGAAGCGAAGAGAGATAAATGTTACTTTTAATAACTTTTAAATTAACTACCGTATTAAGTTAACTATAAAAAATACGTGTACTTTTTTTTACAATATATTGTTTTTTGAAAGTTGACGAAAGTCTTCTTCAATTATTATTATCACTTTTTTAAATTTTTGTAGTGCATTGTAGTTGTTGAATTTTTTTGGTCTATTACTGTAGGCTACATTTATTTAAATACATGTGTAGTACTAAAGAGAATAACTCATTTTAGATGGTTCTAAATGATCTTTTAGAGTATTGATTTCATGTTTGAACGTCGTGATTTTTTTGTATTTGCCAAATCCATTACGGTATTGAATTTGAAAAAAAAAATAGGCTACTGTATGAATTTTAGTGGTTGCATGTTCAACTTATTCTAATTAACACACTTTCCCACCGAGGAGGAGGCGTTGACTTATCTCATTTCACTTAAAGATTTATTTCAATTTTTTTCTTTAATCTCACTGTTTGCCAACTAATTTTAATGCTCACCAGCTTCTATTTGAGATGATTCTGATCTACTCGTATGAATGTATAAAATTAGGTTGTGGAAGATCTATCAAAAACTTAGTGCCTATAAAATGCATACTGTAGCTTTTGTATAATTATTATGCCGAAAGCTCGTTTCCAAACTATTAATTTTATAGTTACAGTATTTAAAGTTGGGTAATTTAAAAAGGATGTTATTTTTCAACTTATTGTACTGGACGTGTCGATAAATGTCAGACTATTTTAAAAATTTATATTTCCAATTCACACCTTAACTGGATTATAAATTTGTTTTGAGGTGTCATGTACATGTATGCGAAATATTGCTAACGTTGCAATCGTAGCCTATGTTACGGGTACTTTCTTTTTTTAAATATTGACAAAATGCAGATTTCGGTTTTGTTGCAAAATATTATCTAGTGAACCATAAAAGCTTCGAAATCATGCTTAATTTTAATCTTTTTATTTTACAATTAATAATATGACAAATTACTGCTGTACAATACATGTGCTGTTACTGTAATTTATTTTTGCTTTTAAATTCATTGAAAAAAATAATAATTTGCAAATAAGGTTAAAATAATTCTGTTCATAAGTTTTTTAAACCATGTGTATTAAGTGACTATGGTTTATAAAATTCAAAATTTGAAAAGAAGAATTGAACTTTTGAACAAATTGCTTTTTTCTTTAAATTTTTTTTATTAAAACAGAGTAGGTCTAATAGGATTTTTCCAGAAACTGAATGCGAAGCAGGAAATCGTTGATTTATTTAATTATTGCGATAATTAGTTTTGTAAATAATATTTTAATAGGTTATAACTTTATCTTATTACCGCTAGAGTACTGCAACTCACATTTTATTTTGAATTTCAAGTTTTTTTAACATGAATTAAACGAAAATGACAACAAAAAAAAAGTTAATAATTATTGTAAATAATTGACTGGAAATAAAAATAAACATTAGCCTAATTGTGATTATACAGTATTATAGTGTTATGATTTTCGTCTCGGTTATCACAGGTTAAATTAATGTAAAAAAAAAAAATGTCAACATTATTTTAGAAATAATTTGCTGTTTTTTGTTAATGCTTTTACTATGTTTTCATTGCAAATTGAGAAAAAAGGGCAACTATTTTTGAAATATTGTTGTTAGAAGTTATAGTTACGGATTTAATTTACTATGAGTCTATGAACCTACATTTAATTACGATTGCAATATTTTCTGAGGTGACTTTGGATGTTTTAATTAATTGTGATGTAAATAAAATTGTTAGCGTCTCAATTTTAGCGGATTTTCTCATGGTGTTAGATATGGTTAAAATAACAGCAAAAACGCGCCCGTTTATTCACAAAAACTTACTAATTATACGTGTTTTTTTTATAAATACCGGTAATCATGTTTTTTTAAACTCATTTACGATTATTATTTTTGACCGCTTAGTAATTTCTTTTGTTTCTAAACATACCGTACCTGAGCAACTCTAAAAGATAAATATAACTTCAATAATTCAGTAATTTTTTGGGAAAAAGTTTTTAAAAAAAGTCCAGTAAGCTAAACACAAGTTCTACAAGTTTTCAAGCGTGGAATTGAAAAATTAGTAAAATTAGTAGGGAATTGGCACCCTTTAGTTTCGAAAAAGTGCCCTGACGGACAAAAGTTTCAGCTTCCAAACGATAAAACCTAAATAACTTCTGAAATCGAGGAGATATCGACCAATGGACAACGGCATCGTGTTCTTGAGGTCATTTTACACCTAAAAAGTTACTTTTAAAAAAAATTTCAACACACTTGCTTTTTCAGCTCCATTTCTGAGTCTTTCAGGAATCTAAGAGAATTTCAAAAATTCAACTGCTCATAAATCGCGAAGCAGTGATCCAATTTGCATAAAAATTTACATGGGTATGTAAAATGAGGCCCTCTACACGATGGCGCAACTCATGAGTCTTTATCTCTCTTAGTTTTTGAGTTATTCAACCGAGAAGTTTCAAAAAAGTGCCCGGACGGACTAAAAGTGCACTTGAAAAACGATGAAACCTAAATAACTTCTGAAATCGATGAGATATCGACCAACGGACAACGGCAGCGTGTTCCTGAGGTCATTTTACATGTAAAAATCTACATTTAAATTTTTTTTAACACACTTGCTTTTTCAGCTCTATTTCTGAGTCTTTCAGGAATCTAAGGGAATTTAAAAATTCAACTGCTCATAACTCGCGAACCAGTAAATTTTTGAGCTTGTAAATTTTTAGGCAAATCGGATTACTGATTCGCGAGTTATGAGCAGTTAAATTTTTGAAATTCCCTTAGTTTTGCCTTCCCATTTCATTAAAAATCAGAATTGGAGCTCAAAAAGCAAGTGTGTTAAAAAAACTTTTAAAAGTAGATTTTTAGATGTAAAATGACCTCAGGAACACGATGCCGTTGTCCGTTGGTCGATATCT
>JAQGAZ010000986.1:0-39274 GCA_034692225.1 Polydesmus complanatus
ATGAAATTAAATTTTCAACATGTTGCTCAAAAAATGAACATAATTATCCAAAAAAAAAAGTTAGTTGTATTTACATTTTTTATTGTAGGGTTTTTCAACTACTACCATAAGTATAGCTGGATCGTTTATAAGTACATGTACATTTGTTGGGCATTGCTTGTCTCTAAAAATTATTGCACGCGGACCGTAGCCCAAATAGGAAAATTTATTTCAGGATTTATTTCAGAGTGTGAGTTGATCGGTTAAAAATTTCTAACTGCTTAAAAATGATAAACGTGCTAATCATAATCCATTTTTATTTCAGTTTTTGGGACTCGAGCTACAGAGTACGCCATTGAGTGGTTGAATAACACAAATTGCCTTTGGGTTGGTCATTGGTGTACTTCTTGGGAAAATTATAAAAATGGAATTTGCCAGCATTACGAATCAAGAAATTCCCCAACTGTAACATTAGGGCTGAAATACTTTAAAAAATCTAAACCAAAAGCAGGAAGATATTACCTTGAAACAAACTCAAAGAAGCCATATTGTAAGCCAGATTCACACAAATTATACCGTCTAATTATGATAATGGCAACTATTAATTTATTAGAACTTAACAGTTTCGGGTGTGATTTTGGTCTTTAAACATTTAATCATGACAATTAACAGCTGTGATTAGGAAAGAAATATTAAAAAGCTTATTTCCATTATTAAAATACTGTAATTTAATTTTTTTGTTTGTGCAGTATTTATAAATTATTATTATTTACTAGTACATGTACTACAGTAGTCCTTAAAGCCGATTAAAAAGTGGAAATGGCCGACTGTGGTAGCTAATTCAATATTAAAATTACATTCGTGAATCGTAATAATTATTTAGCTTAACTAGAACAGTTTTGGCTGTCTAACAGAATAGCATGGAAATCTTAAACGTGTTATCCAAATGCATAATGTCCCAGGGCGAAGGGGTAGCTTTATTGTTAAGCTTTTTGTCAGATGATCACAATTCCTAGTTTCTCCCCTTTAATTAAATGCTGGTGAATTAAGACCGTTGCCTATCATAATAATTATGTGAGGCTTCTCCCGGTTTCATTTTTAATTTATATTTAAGAATAAAAAAAATAAAAATGAAGCAAGGACAAAATATAATAGTTTTTTTTTAATTTTTGTACAAAATGTTTTGATAAAACGATGAATGAAATGTCAACAACAAAAAGAGTTGGAAATTTACAATGTGATAAATATTCCACTCAAAACTCGAGTAGATAGCGTACCGGTAACACCGATTACGCTGGATTGTAATTGCTAGATTTTTGATATTCTGTCTAAACTAAATCAAACGACGAGGCTGCAATTCCCAGATGTATACATGCGCCCATCTTTAATCTGCAACGCGTAATAATAAATCAAGAGTTATGATTAATTTCACTCATTATGATTAAGTTCAGTAGACTATATATAAAATAAATAAGTCTTCATAAAATGAGTTAAGGCTTTGTTTTACTAGAAGTTAGGTAAAAAACCCAGAGGCAAATACAATTTAAAACTGTTAATAAATTAAAAAATATATCGTACCGGTACTTAAATTTAAAAAATACAATAATAATAAATGAGATAAATTTTGGAATAATAGCAAAAATTTAAGATCATTATTGCGTATTTTTATAGATTCAAATCAATGTTGAAAGTGAATACGCTGCCCTTGTAAAATAATGTGAAAGTTACTTACCGGTTGAACTTTTCTCATAGGAAAGCTGCACCCAGCGCAAGATCCACTTTTTAAACTTTCTAATAGAGTTTGATCTCGGAGATGAGTACCATAAAATGCAGAAAGTTTCTGATGCCTTAAACAATTATCGCAATGAATTTTGGCTCCATATGCCCATTTTTCCAGGCAACGTACTTTAATATTTGAAAATTCTTGCTCTGGAATAATCATTACAAGCACTGTCATTAGTTGAATTGAGCATTAAGAAAACTTACAGCTTAGCTTACGGTAAGCGTTACATATAATATCTGGACTTTTTTCTTCATTTTCTAAACAGGTATCGATCTCTTTCTGCAGAGGGGCACTAATTCTGAGTTGAAAAGTACAATCAAATATTTTATTATTTAGAATTTGCAAGTTACTGTAACTATAATGGCATTGTCATCGAATTCAATTTTAAATTTTTCCACACTTTTTATTCTTAAGTCATCTAAATTTAACGATTAAAATTTCTAAAATAATTTGGTTTTTAAAATTAATTATTTTGCAATTACACTTTTTGAAATATTAAAATTCGCAAATAATCCGCATTAATTGTGATATTTTTAAAAGAAATCTGGACGCATATAATTATTAGTATATCTAATATTTTGATGAATAACCTGATTGATTGTTTGTCGTTTGTGAGATTGGACGTTTTTGATGTTTTAACTTTCATAAATAAGAAGATAATTATAGAGATGAAAACCAGGGTAAGCACAATTCCAATGATTGCTCCATGAACTGTTGTAAACTTTTCTGGAAGAAAAAAGTGCAAAAAAGAAACAGGATGTATGGCCAATGCATTTTTTATGAATGCTTACCATTGGTATCGCTCAATTCGTTATTTAATGTTTCGATGTTGATAAAAACGACTGGACTCCGCCCTATATTGTTAAGAGCGTAAATCGAGATGATATAGTTGACGCCGGGATCAAGATCATCCAAGAAACACAACGGCAGATTGTTAGACATTGATCTTTTAATCTGTAATTCATTTAAAGTAATAGAAAAAGTAATTTAAGAGACAATGATCAGATCCATTAGCCCTAATGAAAAAATCTACAATAGTTTTTGTCCAGTTATCTCGCGCTTACTTTTGAAAGCTACTCATATAACTCTTGCACCAGAACAAACACAAATATTTAAATAAAATTTGGTGAGGAAGAACGCGGTCCATCCAAAATAATACCTCTTACTTCCGGTTATTTTTATTATGTTCCTTCCTGCGGAAATGTTTTAATTTATAATAACTATTAAAAAAACGGGGAATTAACTGCATCGCTATTTGTATTAAGCTAGTAGCCTCATCAACAGGAACGCCGAATATTGAGGGTCAAATCTAAATAAGTGCAGTGTAATTTAAAAAAAATAAATAAAAAACTAAACACCTATTTTACCTAAGTTAACAAAAACACTGTACGACTTGTACGACGTAAAGGAAGATAGACCTGCGCTAATTCTCTATTATCATTAACGTGTTCCTAATGGGTACCAACATTTCAAAAACTCACGAGAACAAATTATTTAGTATTAGTAAAAAAAAAAAAACATTTGAAAATATTAAATTAAGTCTGGACCTCGTCAATCTCCATGTTGGGTCCATTAAATTGAATACTTCAGTGTTGAATATTCTTATATTCGTACCTGTTGGTCGTTAGTATCGATGACATCACAAATAAAGGTCTGTAGAAGTCCGCCATTATAACCCGATTTGCAACTCACATTTATCACAGTCTGAGTTTGATTGATGATGGAGCAGTTGTTAACAGGATCAGGAGGTTCTGACAAACAAGAAGAATCCAGTATAATATTGTTGTGCGAGATTAATGTTGTTTTTATTAAACGAAATAATTTAATATGTGTCAAAAACTTCCGGTTTAGGATGATAAGTGTTACTTAAAATGAGATTTTTTTAATACCTGCCAGTTCCACTGTTACGCGGCAGGGCATCTTTTGGATACCAACTTCATTGCTTCCCCAGCAATAGAAATCGCCATAATCTTGTTTTTCGTACAAAGTGACGGTTAAAGTGCTTGTTACACTGCTTGCATTCACCACTATCATGTTCTGCGAAATTAACGATCCTCCTATTTCACGACTATGATTTGACCTCCAATAAAATTTTACCTAAAATAAAATAATTATTGGAAATTCTAAATGCAAAATCAATATAATATTTACCGTATCAGATTAATAAATTTTGGAAAATAAGCTTATAAATAATAACTTTTAAAAAAATGATAAAACTCTGAGACTCTGAGTTGCATGATACATCACTCAGACTGATTTAAAATTAAAAAAAATTCAAAATACTGTTGCTTTTTTTTTCATAATAAATCTGTTTTAAATTTATTTAAATTGTTGGTAATGCGCATTTATAATCAGTTAACTAAAACCACCTTCTTGCTTTTTTTAGCAAATTTTGGAAACACTTTGCTAATTACTGGCAAGTTCCTTAATTTACTGTTTACAACCCGTTTTCCAAAAATAATAGATCAATAGCACATAGGAGTATAACTGATTTTCGCTACTTACATTGGTTGGAAAAGCCTCCACTTTGCATTGAATCTCCACCGTCTCTCCGGTGGCCACGCGATATACAGTATTGGGCCCCAAGGCGCACACGGGCTGATCTGATAACAATCGAAATGAGATCTCGCTTTAGATATAAGCGAAAACAGCCTTACGCTTGACCTGAAGCCGGATGTCAAGACTTTCTCCTGCACCCTCGGTGTTAGTGGCCAAACAAGAGTAGAACCCTGAATGACTCCGCTTTACGTTTTGTAGGAGTAGCGACTGATTGTTGAAGATTATTCCTGGACTTGCATTGTTTATCAACAGGTGCCCTTGAAATTTCCACTCCACCTTTATCACCCAAGGGTTAGCTTTAATCTGACATTCCAATTCTACGTCATCACCCTCAAACACGGCGTTTACTCGGATAGATTCACTAAACTTTAGGCTTACAATTGGCGCGTCTAGAAAAATAGATGAATAAATTATTATGGAAATTGCAATCCACACTAGTCTTACAGAGCACATTGAGAGTCCAGAAATCTTCAATGAGACTTTCAGGGATTGCAGGGTTTTTAGACCGGCAGGTGATAGTTTTGTTGTGATCGTTAATGGCTGGGATAAATGTCAAAGTGTTGGTGGTTACATTGCAGTTTGCAGACACCTTCTCTTCCGTTTGCTTTAGTTCATGTCCTTCCTTCCACCACTCTATCAATGCCGGGGGAAGTGATCCTGAGCTTCGGCACACTGCGAGGCATTTCTTCCCCGCCCGCACTGCTTCCGACTTTACACTTAATATAGTGACTTCTAGCGGTTTAACTAAAAGGAAATGCTAACAAAATGAAACTCCAACAGTCACATTTTCTTAAGTTTGAAAAACTTGTACCAAAAAAACGTCTCAAGTTTAAAAATTATTTGAAAGCTAATTTTTAACTTTAACTTATTAATGTTAAATTTTAGAAAGACATTTTGATATGGAGTGTGTTAATAGAGAGATTGCGGTTTAGCTTTTTACCTCGTTCTTATCCTTAACTCTAATGCTTATGGCGTTGGAATGTGGACTTTAGAACTATTTTTAGCACAGATGTCAATGAAGTAAAAAGTTCGAAAGTCCACACTCCAACGTCATAAGCATTAGAGTTAAAGATAAGAACGAGGTAAAAAGCTAATCCGCAATCTCTCTAATAATTATTATCACAGCGGTTATCTTACAACCCCATTGCACAACTCAACTCGGATGCATAACGTAACTTTCATTTTCATTAGAAAAAAAGTTTAATTTGGGCAAAAAGTATCTTATTTATACGGTGATTGCTTGCACAGCGGAAAAACAAGAGCGATGCACGTGCGATTGATAGCATGTAATTTGATAAACTCTGATAAATACAGTAACTCAAAGCAAAAATGATACACCAATATTCCCATTCTAATGGTGGATATTGTAAGTATTGTTTAGCCATCTCACATTCTTTCCTTGTCGAAATGGAAGGGGATCCTACGGGAATAACATAAACGTATAAAAATTGACTAAATAAAAATAAAATCTATTCACAAACTTATTAACACGTTACCGTGCTACAAGAATTTTTATGAGTCAAATATTCAGACCTTGTTACTACTATATTATAATCATTTTGACACTAATTTATAGGTAAACTTTAAAAGTAAATTTGCCTAATTATTATTTTTAAGCTTTGAAGGTTTAAATTTGTCTTTCTAAATGTAATTTAATGCATCTTGCAGTGGGCTTAAATTAAATTTAGAGATACATGTAAGCTTACTGTACATGTGCTGCGCACACAGTTGTTACATGCCGGTGTTATCATTTTGACTTTGAGCTATTGAAAGCATGAAATAACAAAACAGGCTAAGCAGCACGCATTTCATTCACCTTTTTTGTTATCTTGTACCTGGTTTCTTTATTATTATTCCAAAAAAAAATTATTTAAAAAAAACAACCAATAACGTCAATGAGAAACGCTTGAACAAAATGGCAATTGATGTAATTCAAAATTCAAGATTTTTGTTGTCTCATAAACATTAACATCAGATTGTATCGAAAGCGATAATTGATAACCGGAAGCACACGTATTAAATTACAACCATCGTGTATTAAGTAGCGTATTTGTTCGTGTTTACGCTGCCGGTTTTGTTTTGAGGTTAATGTATTTTTATATCGAATTACAGGAAAATGTGTTCAAAACGATTTTTGTTTTTTTGGTGATACTTAAACGCTGAAGTCCTGTTTTCGTCCATAATTTGTTGTCAAGTTCGCACAATCAAGTGAATTTTGCGCTCATTATTAACAGCAGAATTTGATCAAGCGTTTCACCAAACCCTGCGTCCTTAATAAATTGACATTAATTAAATTGGTTGCTCGGGACGGTTGCTGGATAACGGTATTAATACTATTTGTAATTCGAATTTCACAGTTCAACTCCTGATTGCGCGGTAATTAAAACCTCATTAACTCACAGATTACAGCAACCTCTAGAACAACTTAATTTCTCAATTTACAAGCTTCTATTCCACAAAAAAACTCTTTAATAAGAATAATTACCGGTAGTTATTTAATGATTTTCTAAAACTGTATAATAATTGTAAATCAAAAAGTTTGTGTTTCACTTATTATAAGTACCGGTAGCTGAATGTATGTGAACACCATGCAGGGTCTACTGCATTTAAATGCTGTGTGAAGCAAATAAATTTACAAAAATGTAGCCTGGGGTCGGCCTCAGCTAATTAATTGACAACCTACTCAATATTTTAGCTAACAAGACTGTACTGCATATTTAAAAGATTTTTACTTTTAAACGAAATAATTCTTTTCAGAACTTGTGCGGCGGGTGTACGCTATGAGAAATGAAAATATAGAATTATTTCATATTATATTAAAAAAGTTTGACAGCAGAGTGTACCTAGAGAATAACGTTAATACGATTATTCAAACGCCTAAACATGTTAAATTTGCCCCTGGTAAAATTTTCTTTATTTCATATACAAATACTGTAGTGCGTTCACTCCTCTACTTTCTAAAAAAAATTTTTTGCTTTCTTCCACTGGGGAAAAAGACTTAATAAAACAAAATGCTAACTTTCTCGATCATTAATCTCTCTGTCAAGATACCAAATGTTGTGAATTGCAAGTGGCTTAGAATACTTATTTGAAAATGAAATGTCTTTTCAATATTATTTATTGTTTTCTTTTCTGAACTTTCATCTTTGCATTTCGCAACTAATTTCTTCACGCTAGGCAATTTCGCTTTAATATTAAAAATGTGCATAAAAACGCAAGATACCAATTTTAAATAAGCATCAAATTTAATTTGAACTAAATAACAGTATGCCTACTTGAATACTACCGGTACTTGTATTTTGAAAATGCTTATTTATGCAAAGGATAATAAAATATTCAAATAGCGGCTGATTTATGTCATTTTAAGAGAAAACGGTAAATTTAGAATTGACAAACATATTTTTAGAATCGCAATTCATCGCCACCTTTAAATTTTTAGGATCCATTATGCCATAATCCATTCTAATTATGCCGTCCACATGGCGCGGGATAAGCTATCAAAATAATAAACAAATGGCGTTAATCAAAAACCTACGAACGTTCGTTGAAAATAAAACAAACCTTACCCATTACGTTTTAACATTATAAAAGTGCGTGTTATGGTACTGTAATTGAATATTATTCGAGGTTATCGTTAACTCTATTTAAAGAATAGAATTTGTCATTCAATAAATTATGCTTTATTGATTATCACGAGTGAGAATTATGTCAAGACCTAAAACAATAATTCTTGGTGATAACCCTTAATAAATCAAGTATTCAAACGTATCAAACTTGAATTGCACTTGTGACGTTTGTGCAGACAACTGAAATAATCAGATCTCGAAATACCTTTACCGGTAATTATTTTTCTTAATAGTCTCTAGAACCTTTCCTCTACACTTGACGCTTAATACGATTGAAACGGTTGGCTAGAAAATCTTGATTGTACCTGTATTGAAGCTCCGAGCAACTACATGCACTGTATTTACAAATGAAAGAACACATAACGGAGAGGGAAATGATCGCAGAATTAAGTTAATTAACAAACATTTACCTTTACGTAACCTGTGAAGTATTCTGTCTTTGTCAAAGCACAATTTAATATCTTCTAATAATATTTATCACTATACATGTACGGAACCTTTGTGCGTTGAAAATCATTACTGTATTATAATGGCAATTTTATCTCGCTCTAAAAGACTTAAAACAAAAATAGCATTCAATTATTTTGTTTCAATTTAACTCTGTTGTAAAACAACACGATTCAACTTACTAACTACTGTACGCGATGAGCATGCACTTTCGTGTTGATAATGACCACATGTGCATTATAAGAAGATTATTCGGAGCACGCAGCCATTTTGCTCATGTTGTTTAGAGTTCGTATTGGTCTACTCGCACAGTTAAAACCATTTACCTTTGTATTCTCCGAATTCAACACTGTTTTATTGTTAATAGATACTGTACACTGCGAAGCACCGGCATTTACAAACACAATAAAAATTCGCGCGAACTTATCATCTTTCGCGAAACAAATTGTTGCCTCCGCACCTTCCCGATAACGACCTTCCGCCATCTTTACGATCATCTTTTCGAACGTTCAACGTTGGTTACAATGTTGTCAGATTAGAAGCAGGGAAATAATAATTACGGCAACGCATTAATTTTCTCGATTTATATAATAAAAATAATTACAAAAACAAATTTATTGGCCACACTGCTTAAATATTTATAAAATATAATTATTCGAAATAAATAAATAATTGTATTTTTCGTAATTAGCAGTAAATTATTATTGATACAGAGTATGGGTGGTACCGGTATCACGGTAACACAGAGTAGTTGTACGGCCTTGAGTTTTAACGAAGGTGCCGCAAGCTCTGCAAAAGGCTACCGTATCTAAATTGACAAAAATGTCAATTATTTTTGGCTAAACTATGTAAATTTGCCGATTTACATTGTATCTAAAAACATATTGCACCTCGCAAGCTCGCTTATTTTAATAAGCTTCTGTATTTTTTTAAACAAATTTCACGCCTCGCCAGCTTGCCACTTTCATTAAAATATTATGTCATTTCTTCCATAATGTGTCTTGTTTAAAATAACTTTCAACGCCTATTCTCACAATGCCTACGCTAAAAATGTTTCAAAACCGTCTCCAAATCTTGGGTGCGCCACTAGATCTGACCTTTAAAGGTCCTTTAATTTGGAGTAAAGAGTTATAATATAATAATATAGAACTCCTTGCTTTGAGTACCACATTTTGTATTCTCTGTTGTCCCTAGAAACTCGACTTGTGAGTTAGGATGGGACAGTAGAAATCGAATCAAAGCCGAGTCTTGACTTATTCGCCTGGTTTTTAGAATTTGATTGTTACTCGCGGTGATATGAATAAAAAATGATGTCGAGCAAGAGCTGCGAGCCACAGAGGGAATTTCGCGCAGAGTCTTGGTTTCAAATTGGTATGAATAAAGCTCAGCTTTATTTGAAGACGGAGCTTGGTATTATGTTTACTACATGTACTCCTAATATTTTTCATGTCCACATTGAAGAGATACAGTACAGTAGAGTTCGGTTAATCCGGACTCCAATAGGTCGGAAAACTTGATAAAACGGAAAAAATTGAGGCGCTTGTGGTTAGATTGTTTTGCTTGTACACGTGTAGTTGGTTTGTTTTTACATTTTTCATCTTTTTTGACCTTGAATACAGTAGCATGACGTTTTGAATATCGTGATTGAATGTGTGGCCGTGGTCCCAACGGGTCCTTATTAACGAAACTCTACTGTACTGTGGTACTGTACTAATAATACCGGTATGAAAATAATGCAAAAATTTAGAACTTTCACAACACTATGGTGTTCAAAGCTGTAAGTGCGTGTACAATATTCAATTTATGGAAAAAAGCGAAATCCTGATCCCAACAAGTATGCCGGGTTAGGTATAACCCTATAGGCCTACACTGTATACAGTTTTATTATTTAATTCACATACTGTAAATGGCATTTTTTGCACACAATCCTACTTCCTGACCTAGCAATCAATTGCCTGAGTTTAAAGCCAAAAAAACATTTGCGTATGTGTAGCCTATACAATCGTGTTGGAAGCTGTTTTTGCCTATTTCTATTGTTTTTATTTACCCTAAAAATCGCTAATAAATTTGTGAATGCTAAATTTGATACGCTCAGGTGAGCGAGCGCATGCATAAATCATTTAACTTTTCTCTGGTATCCTTAATATGGTCTGATTGAAACGTCAAAAATTCTCTGGGGCCCCAACTATTGCTTTTAAGCAATTTTTGCACTTGAAATCACACTGCTAATGATACGTCACTGCTCTGTGAGTTAGTTTTGGCAAGGGCAACTTTCCAAGTTTCCAGATACTATATTTGCTTTAGTTTAGTGCCCGGAATTTCCGGAAGCTTTATTCTGACGTCATTCTTTGCGAATCTATTTTAACTGCTTTGCTTTTAATGTATTCGAAGAGCTGAATGTCAATGCGAATCCATTAACATTTTTAGTGCTTACAAAGCAAGTCGTTTTTTTTATTATTTATTATAATTACAAAAAAATTTAATTTAATAAGCTCAATAAATTGCTTTAATGGTTTTTGAAATAATATTTTTAATTACTTTTCATTGTCTTGTTTTGTTTTATTTAATTCCTTAATAAGATTGATTTTTATTTTCCTTTTGTTTTCTCTATTGCATTGTTTATTTTTCCGGAAATCTGTTATTGAGAAGCCTAAAAGCCAAACGCATAAAATTTATGTAGTACAGTACCGGTACTGCGGTATTTACGATGTGAATTTTGCTTCAGTTTGTAAAATAAAAACAATCCATTTTTTTTTAGTTGTGATAAATGATAACTTTACTACAGTACAGTACTGGAATTGAAAAGATCAAAGTTGAATTTGAAATAAAAAAAACTAAATTTAAAATTAAACCCTATCCTATTAATTTCGCTAATTTTTAACCATACGAAACATTGAACATGCAAATGCTAATGCTAATGGAAAATTATAATTGACGCACAAGAGTCGTTTTCACATGGAAAATAAACCAATTCCATAATACTCGTACATGTAATTATAATATCTAATGTACCATCATAACAATACATTGACGGCTTATTTATACAGTTTATATGTTTAATTGGAAAAAAAAGTGTTTAGAAATTATAAATATTTCGTATTAGGATAATTAGGCAACAGTACCTGTTCTTAAAATTTTTTGGTAAAGCATTCATTAAACTGTAATATTAAAGAAATCGATTTCTAGGGAAGGTGACGCAGTTTAATTAGCGATACTGTATTCTGTAGTACAGTATAACGCCGTCAATGTTTCCTTTAATCAAATGTCACTATTTATTAATTCTAACTTTTTGGACGGCAAATTTAAAAAATAAAATTAAAAGTAATTTATCAGAGATTTAAAAAATGCATTTTCCAAATTTATTTTATAGACCGATGCCGACATAATATTCCATTAAAAAATCCGGTAAAAGAATTGATTCTGTTATTGCGCTGGCATTTAATTAAAAAAAAAAAGATTTTGAGATTACACCTTAATTTAAGGGTTTGATAACAAAAGCAGTTTTATCAAACAAGACTTAGCTAGAACTACTTTTTGAAGCAAGATCAACAATTATTACCGGTAGACGAAGTAGCCATGAGTAGGCCCATAAATTCGCTGGCCTTTCTTTATAACTACCGGTAATATTATTACTTTGTAAATTTCTTTTAGCAGTCATAACATTGATTTAATCAAAGCGTCGATCAAATCGAGATCAAAATATAACTACAGTACTTCCAAGTGCGCAAACACAACCACGGGGACATTCCCAATTTGCCGCTCGGCTCTCCCAATATTCCCTTTAATCCTGGGTTAAATTATAAGACAATAAAAACCAAATCAACAACAAATAATAGTAAAGTAAAAATAGATCACCGGATAAAATAGAAAATTATATCATGTATAACTCTTGCTGCACTTTACAAACCAATTGATACTACTGTAGCCTATAATATTTATAAAAAAACACTATTAGGTTTTTGCATCCCTCTACCATTACACCATCAGCTGAGTATAGATCATTTATTATCCTGGGTAAGTAAAGATATTATTGTCATAATGACAGTTTCGAAAATTCCTAAAGTTTTGTGTGCGATGACAGTTCCGATAAAAAGACTGCTAATTGAATTACGATTATGTTTTACGGCTTATTTTTCTATTTATTCCCACGTAGCCTCCCGTACCTAAAAGGGGCACGCGCGCATGTTTTTTATACGTCACTGATTAGATGCGCTTAATCGGATCACTTTTAATTCGATTTGCCCGAGTTGCTCAACCCTCTCGGCCTGCCTGTCTTTCATTAACCTCCATTTAATAACATTTTGAAAAGCATTGCCATTCTCTATAGTTCGTCCGATCGCATTTTTCTTTCAAAACATAATATTTTTATTTGTATGATCGTCACGTGAACGGTGGAAAGATTTATTCATTCAGTGTGCGGATTGGTTAATCAAGCTCATGGCGTCATATTCCAAGATTAACGCGGTTTACAAGGTTAATTAGAGGTTATCTCACGCGCATCGGCTCATTTTCTATCCGTAGGAGAAAAAAAAAAAAGTCAATGCATGACCTTCTTCCATTGGGACATGAGGACGCAAAAACAAACACGAAGATGGAGAAGGATTTACATAAAAACTTTCCTTAATGATTGTAGGCAAGAGCCGAGCTTTCGTAAAGAAAGACGCAACGTTTAAATAAGAAGAAGAAGAAAAAAAAAAACAATTTGTGGAGTTGTTTTGGCGCCAAAAAGAAAAGAAAAAAACAAACCTAGCCTACTATATTTGACTGTCGTAAATAAATTAAATAAATGATACAGATAGAAACCGGAACTGGGTGTTGACACGCGACGTTCATTGGTTGAGGTCTCCGAATGGCTTAAGGGAACGAACACACTCTAGAAACATTTTCACTTAAATTATTTGTCAGTAGACGGAAATGGCAACCAATACTGGGCTATGTTTTAACGTCAAACTTGTCTAATGGGTAGAAAACTTTTCTTGCATTAGCAAATACCGGCGTATTTCGAAATTACTACTTTTAGGAGTAGGCCACTAGATTTCGTTAAATAAATAAAACTTATAGATGTGCGTAAAAAATGCTTATACTGTACCGATCAAAAGGTAAACAACCATATGTTTAATTAAAAATTTCGGAAGATTTACTACAGTGCTTAAATTTTGAAGATTTACTACAGTGCTTAAATTTTGAAGATTATTACGCCCAAACTTTTCCCAACCAATAAAAAAAATTTAAAAGTAAAAAATATTTATTTCAAAAAATTTCAAAATTGATTAAAAAAGTAAAAACTATGCTAAATCAGTTTAATCTTTGCTAAATCAGTAAAAACTTTGCTTAATCAGTAAAAATAAACTTCTCTAAATCCAAAAAAAACTTTCCTTAAGACAGATGAGTTTCTACCATAATTACGTCTACTGTATTCCCATTTACTTATTTTGTGGCTTTTTCAATTCTAGTCTAGGACTGCCCTTTATCTTCGTCCTTTCTGAGCTGATCGCAATCGCGCGGGTTTTATTTCAACCCTAGTCTCGTTAGATTACTCTTAGAAAAATAATAATAAAAAAGAAGAAAAAAATAAGTAAGGGATATTTAACACCAAACAAAAGAAGAATGCCGGGAGTCCAATCATTTGTCAGAAAATTGCTATGGCGACCATAACCCATCTTCGAACTAAAGAACGTTTCCAATTATTATCTAGTCGAAAGAAAAAAAAAAAAAAAAAGGTGCGCGGTGCATGTGTATTACAGCATTAATTTTGCTAGATTAATTTGTCATTTCTTTAATTAGGATTTTCTCAACATTTTTTTTCCCTACGTAATATACGTGTACTGTATGTATTAAATATTCAGATGCTATTGTCTCAGCTCTAATCATATGTGACTTTTTAATAACTTTTCGAAATCAATTTTTAAATTAAAAAATACAGTATGTAATTTTTATAACAGTATTTAATTGCGTGAATGTTTGGGTTTTCCTTTTTTCTGAGAGAACGTTTATTGTATCTTAGGTTGTGTTTTTACTGAATAAACTATTCTTATTATTATTTAATTGCGAACGACGTCAGAAGAGTTGGTAAAAATGCAAAGCGTTAAAAGCAAAGATAAATTCAGTACTTATGCAAAAAAAAAAATGCAGTTCAACTTAATTAAATATTAAACTCACAGCTAGTTGTAAAGGTAATCACAAAGTTCAATAATTTAACTCAGATTTTCTTAAAAATAAAGTTGAAAGTTTTATCAGATTATGCAAGAAACATTAAAGTACCGAAGATTAAAGATAAAAAATTTAAATTTTAATAAGATTTTCAAAGCGATAAATGTTTCTAGCAGTTAAATTAAATATTTGCTTAGTGGTTTTATCAATAGTTTTTAAAATACTGTAATAAACAAGCGTTATAAAATAATCAACTACCGTTCTCAAAATGCTTCGAGCAATTCCGAAATTGGCTAAATGTTTAATTTAAACTGAATTCGATGCGCCAAAAAAAAGGACTTAAAATGTAGACACAATCAAATTAAAAAAACCGCCGGATTTACAGGATTTCAAAAAATTATTTATTAAATAAGGGCGCTTCTACAACGTGTCTACACGTCGACACCTAACAAAGCGTCATACTGAATGCTGTTTAAAGTTCTACCGGTACATTAAAAAATGTTGCAAATAAATATGCGGTACTACGGCAGACCAATGTTGGTCCTATTTTTAAGATTTTTGCATTAATTAGTAAAAATGTTTGCCACGAGACATAATTATGTCAACGCGATTTTAGGAAAACCATAAATTAAAGTTCCTATTTTTAGCATTGGCTCTAATTAAGAATTTATAAATATTTATTCTTTCCACAATAATTATTGGTAGCAAAACGGTAAACTTTCGTCCATTAAACATGCGGCGCTTTGTCTAAATTGAAGTAGGTCTAATTAAATATGGAAATTTTCTCAAGAAGTGATTTATCAGCTATCTGGAGCAGTCTTTAATGCAAAAACCACCTAGCAGTATTTCCAAACCTCATAATTGGCTAAATTAGCATTTTTAATGAGTGATTAGCTGAACGAAGCGTGTGATCGGGTTAATACAGCATTTTTCGTCTAAGAAAATCACTTATTGGCTAATATTCTTACGCTAATATTTACGCTCTGTCAAACGTACATCTGCTTCCACGACACAAACGCGTGCCATCAAAAATTAGACACCGTTTTCATGTACAGTATACACAAATTTAAAAAAAAAAAAATCATAACAAATATTTTGCTTCATCCGATATATTATAATACAAATGACGTTGATTTAGCACGGAGAAAAAAACAAACATATACAGTATATATTTTTTTTGAATATTAGTAATATTTCTTCTTGATCTAGCACGGCATTTTTGCGTGCACAGAATAATGCAGAAAAAAGTATTGACAAACCGGCTGCAAATAACTCGGGCTATTGTATTGATTTAAAGCGAATCGGCTGTAGTAGCATGGACTACTGTATATATGTATAGAATCGTAAGCGAACCGAGCGCGGAAAATAACACGAAAACAAGCGTAAAAAACCCTCATACAACAACAACACAAGACAAAAAAATGACAGTAGGGGAAGAAAAAAAATTAATTTTTATTTATTGTTTTTCTATTACTTTGATTCCTTCAATTTATTCCACCCGCTTACGAGTTTACAAAGCCTGACACGTACCCAATATTAGTTTTATTTATAGGAGAAGCTGGTGCCACATATTATTAGGCCGATAGGTTATAGTGGAATATCGATACAACGAAATTGAAGAAGACGAGAAAAAAATAGTTAGGTCAAAAATTAAATAATAAATTGAACTAAACGTACAGTAATTAAATTTCTACTTTAATAGCCCGTAAATTAATTTTGAAAAGCATTTTGATATATATATATATTTTTTTCTCCCGGATGTTATTTCGATGTCATGAAGACTGTCTCTAGGCATGACGTCATTCAAATAATGAATGAATAGAATAAAATTAATACTTGTTAAATTTTTATTTATGAACATTCGGCACTTATCGGTTATCCTGACCCCATTTTCAAAACCAATTTTCTGCGACTATTTTTTTTTTTGCATACGTGGTATATTATGTATTTTTGACGAGCTTTTAATATTTTGGCGCTTTTATTTTAATATAAATTTAACATGAAAAACGCTGAATATTAAAAAACCAAAAAAAAAAAAAAAATTGGGGTCAGGAAAACCGATAAGTAGGCCTACCAAAAATTCACGTAAAAAAACGGCAATTTTGTTGAAAATTCCAGTCAAAATTAGTTTAATAAATAATCTCGATCCCCCCAAATCAATAAATTCTCAAAAATTCAAACTATAAAAAAAAAAAAATAATTCTAGAACGTAAAAATACTGTAAAACCGGAACCAAACAAATCTGCGGTACATTTTTAAAAACTTGAATAAATCAATAATTAATTTCCACGCTTTTTAAATTTTTTTCTAGTTAAACTAAAAATACTCGTTCTAAATAATAATTTCAGCTCAAAACTTCCAACAACCAACAATTTGATTCGCTGTAACAAAAATTCCCCTTTAATATTTTAAATCCAAAAAAATCTCGTTCAAAGTGTTTGGGTACCTATATAAACGAAAAGTTCCGGTAGTCAGGCGCCTGCGCCCTACATGAAATAATTAGTTCCGGTTATTCTTTTTTTCATTTCGCTCGTGATTAAGTTTAATTATCCTAATAGCTAAAAATGCGCCTATATACATTATATTTACCGTACAAAACAAAAATTTTTTTTTCAACCTCAACGCAGCCAAAAAGCTTGTAAATAAAATGCTTTGAGTGATGTTTTTATGTGTAAACGCACTTAATCAGCTCAAACGCGACGCGTCCGATGGGAATTTGAGTGGAACAGCTGAAAAAGCGTTAGAAATAGAGGAAAAAGGGGGGGAGGAACCTCCAGAGATTTTAGCTCTCTCTTTTTTTATTTACATATGCACATTTTTTTTTATATTATATTAGTTAAATTAAATCACGGATTAGCGCAACAACAACCAAAAAAAAAAAAAAGTTAAATAAAAATAAAACTCACGATTGTGTCTGTTGAGCATCTATTCGTTCCATCAAGGTCCATATTGTCATCAGAATAACGAGTAAAGAAAAACCGCGGGCAGGTAACACACGCATTATTTAATTAACTAATTAAATATTTCTTAAACTAAAAAAAAAAATTTTTTTTCTTCTTGATAATAATATAAACTAATAAGTTGGCTAAAGAGAGATTGAGCAGTGTACACTTTGTAACGTAGTGTCAGGACGTAATACTGAATAATATTTTGAAGCCGCTGCACACAAGTTTTTATGAATTTTTTTTTTTTTTTGATTAAAAAAAAGACGTCAATGTGAAACCCGATCGAAGCGCCACTGACACTTTGAACCACATCCTCTTAACCCCCTAAATGGCGCCGAGATTATTAATATTATTTGTAATCGAAAGCGATAATTTTTTTTTTTTGCTTTAATATTATTATTATTTTGATTGATTTAATTATTTAATTGGACGATATCATTCTATTTATTTCTATTGACGTCAACGATGACAGTGGTTAAAGGTCGCTGATTTTGACCTGGGACGCGTCCATTGCTGTCTTTTAACCGAACGCACTTCACCATCACACGTCCGAAATTTATGACTAGTGATTTATCCGATTTCCGGTTGCGCATCCTTCCATTCAAACTTTTTTTTTTATATAATATACCGGTATAACATTATCTAATTGACGAAGAATAAAAAATAATAATAATAATAAAGAAGGATAATAATTATTAATAATACTCGACAATAGCTTATTTAACGTCCAATAGATGATCAAAAGTCATGATGCTTTAGGTTTTCCGGAGTCAAATTACCATATCCGGTTGTTTTAAACAACAACAACAACAAAAAAAAATAAGAAGTTTTTTTTTCCCCTCTTCTTTTTACGCTTTTTACGCTTTTTTCGTTTTAGCTGGTTAGCGTTGATTCTAGGTTGTTGTTACGTGTCTTCCAACGCCGAATGCGACATGAAGAGTGCGACGCTGACCTACGGCTGTATTGCAGATGATGATAACAGCGCTTTTTCCACGCTCTCCAACGCTCGCAAAACGCTCGAAATGCGTTCTAATGTGTTTTGCGCTTCGCTGTTTTTTTTTTTATATTATTCTAGCGCGCCGTTTAACTAGATCATTACCGCAACGTCAACCGTGGATTAACTCGCGCCAACGTATTTTATTTTACGCCCCGACGTCGATCTACCTAACTAGGCGTCAATCATTAACGCTATTTCCACAACAACGATTAAGGCCAACTCGATTGTTTATTTCAATAATTAAGTTGGTATAACTTTAATAAATAAAATAAAATAAAACAATAAAATAAAATTTAAAAAAAAATATGGAATTTTTTTTTTCATTCTCCACTCTTTTTAATAATTTGGCGTGGAATTTTCGTTGGTTTTACGCTTTTTATCGATTATAGGAAACAGAAAAAAATTTCCACCACCCTTTTCTTATTCTAGCTCTGGTATTTAAGTCCAGTATAATAATAATTATTATACTCTCTCTCTCACTCGCGCGTGTACTTTGTTTTTGAATTTATTATTTCGGATAAGTTATCGACTTCCGCCAAAAATCTATACACTTAGACCTATTAATTAATTAGAACGTCTGAACCACTTTTTCTTTCTTTCTTTATTTTTCCATAACGTTATTTCATTATCGATTGAAGAAGCGTGAATATCGATTATTACGATGTAAATCGATTCCCTCTCTCGCTCTCTCGGCGTAACCCGATTCGCCTCGGACTTTATCGAGCTATTGAGAGAGATCGAGAGACGATGATGTTTTTCATATTTTTCAGGGAGGAGGATATTTAATTCGGCTCGCGCGATTTGTTTACGTTCATTTACGTCAACCGAGAGTGGGCTACGTGCGTCGGGAGGTCAAAGGTCAGCGTGTAGACGCACCGAAAAGAGCTCTCGCTGCTGCTGCTTTTTGCGACCGTAGTGCACGAGGGGGGGTTAGTGTGACGGCATCTTTAAAGATGGCATCACGCCGAGCGTGCGTGCGTATTGATATGCGAGATGCGGTGACTGTTGCCGTGGCAACCGATGAGAAGAGGAGACTTAAGACACAGATTTTTCCTCTTCTCTTCTTCTTCGTCTTTCCTCCTTATTCTCGTGTCACCGCCATTCAGGGTAATGATGATCACGTGATCAAGTAAAGGGTGGTTGTAGTAGTCAGGGGGGAGGGAAGGGGGGGAGGCATGTGGGAGAGAGAGATGGGTGTTGGGAGAGTTATCAACGCATTTTCATTGTCCCGTTACGTCACGCATCACAATTTTGTAACATTTATAAGGACAAAGTCACCAATTTTTTGGTGAGAAAAAAAAAAAAAAAAAAGATTGGATATCGCTTCAAACATGTCACGTAATGTCCTTCACAAAACTTTGTTGGACTATTGCCTCTCATTCTCTCTCTCTTATCGTTGTCTTTTTTCTCTACATCTCGCTTTCGCTTTATCTTCGACGTCGCGCAAAAACTATGACGTCGGGCGCGAGGGTTTTCGTATTAATTCAATATGGAAATTCTAAACCCGGTAAAAATTTTTATCTTAAAAACAAATTGCGACACTAGGGAATAGAGTAGGGATTAGAAAACGAAATCTGTAAGTTGAAGATTTCGAGTTTGTTTTTCTATACTTGATAAGTCAGGAAATTTTAGCCTAGAAATTGCTGCACAATTATTATTATTGTCATGGGTTTCAATTTAATAAAATAATATTTATTTTCAGTGTAATATTTATTTTTTGTTTGTTTTTAGTTTTAGTCAAATGAATCTTGTGTGCATTTTATTTGTAGTCACCGCGGATTAAAATAATTTTAAGATTGGAAAGTCAAATGCTATTAAAAATATTATAACACTTTTTTTGGTGCTTTTAATTTTAACCTACTGTATATGAATTGTTGGAATTATTATCGTAAAATTAACTAAAATATACCGCTATAGTTTTGAAAAGCAATTATTTATTTAAATTTTGCTTATTGTTACCTTAGTTCGCAAAATACAAAGTCAGAGGTAAAAGCGCCTAAGCCACGCGGTTGCCTCTGAAATGTAATGTGGTCAACACATCTGTGAACGATAATATTGTTTTAATTACTGTACTAAAAAAATAAAAATTATTTGCATTCTAATTTTATTTGTTTTAAAAAATCCTTAAAAGTTGCGCGACCGATAGTGGGTACCATATTTTAATTACAGTAATGTATCGCAGTAAACCAAAAAAATTGCGTTTCGACTTCAGGAATTTTTATCTCCCAGTTTAATAGTAACAGTAACTTGACGTGAAATATTATAAAACCTTAACATACGTTTAGTTTTTTGTTTATTATCATTTTCTCAATAATCTACATATTGATTTCTCTAAACAAATTTTTTAAAGTTTTTTTGGCGACGTGATTGATCACTGAACACAATTTTTTTTTGTTGAATAAAACTACTCAAAGCGCATGTATACCCGTTGAAACGCCAAAAATAGATGTAAGACGCGAGTAAACTTAAATAAAAAAAGCAACTAAATATTGAAATTGTTGTTACCGGTATGTAATTATAATGCGCAATGCAAAGTGTTGTTTTTTTTTTTTTTCCTAAAAAAAATTCGTTAAAAAAGATCTTCCTTGTCAGGGAATTCGTTAATCAAGGCCTCATCGCTTTTTTTTTTTCTGAAGGGAAATATGTTATTGATAAATCAAAACACATAAATCAGATTCACGCAATAATATACAAAAACTCGCCTTGAGGAAAAAGTCATTAATTATTTATATATTTTTATATAAAATCAATAAATATTATAGACAGTCAAGAGCCAATCTAGCAAGGTATAACTTAGCTCTTCATTTAATAAATATGACTTAAACTAGAAATCGCTCCTTTTTAAATTTTTCCATTAAAAAATAAAACAGAGATAAGTCAAAAATATTATTCTGGGTAACTAAAAAATTAATGAATAAATTTCTTGGAATAAGGAAATTCATCGACGCTCCTATCTAAAAATCTAGGTAAATTTGAAACAATTTTGTTCCAATGGGGCCGCGATAAAACAGAAATAAATAAAATATATGAAATGGAATAACAAAACAAATAAATAAATAAATGATGTAATGCATAAACAGTGAAACTCGGATAAAACGACACCGAAGAGACAAGCCTCTTATGACGTTATATCCGAGTAACCCACGATACTCTTTTGCCGTCAAAGCCTACGTTAACGTATTTTCTTAATGCAATAACAGAGTTGCCACGCGACTCACAAAAATTGACGTTAAGTCCGAGGTGACGTTTTAGATCCCAAATGATTATAAGCAAGTTGTACTGTATTACAATGTTAATATCACATTATTTCCTAATTTTTAAAATCACCGTTTAACCATAGCCTATGTAGCTAATTTTGAATGCAAAATAAACTAGGACAAATTTTAATTACGGCAAGCTTGCGTTGAAAAAATAATTGAATCAGCGTTGAACGAAGAAAGATTTCCAGCCCAAATGAAATTAACAAACAGAGCAGGAAAGCATTTTTTTTCTACGATTCTTTTATAATATAGAAATACATGTTCTTAGTAAAATTTGATCGTCAAAAAATTCAAATCTAAAGCAAAATAAGTTCGCTATCAAAAAAAAAATTGTATATTGACTTTATGAAAATGCAGTGACGCTCAAAAATCGATAAGAAATCAACACTAAAAAAATGACGTCATTGAGGGAATTCATTTACATAATCACAATTAATTACTCGTTTGGATCGCTGACGGTATGTAACGTCTGCGATAAGAAACAGAATGCACATCTTCTTATAATATATTATGTATAATGTTGTTTTGCTACCTTTTATTTTTTTCGTATCGATTTGCATAGAGAGAGAAAAAAAAATTTTTAATTAGCGACATTTTATTCTTTAATTATCATCATCAAAAAGATTCTTCTTTTCCCTTTCGAATATTTACTCAAGTTTTGCGCGCTTTAATTACTTATTTTTATATAACAAGACAAATCTCACCCAAAAATTTTCTTATCATTCCATATTATAATACAGTACAGGAAAAAAAAATATTAATTAAGGTTTTTAGATAATATTACTTAATTATGTAATGGCGGAGGGTGGTAGAAGGAGGTTAAAGGACGATCGATTTGTGTTTGACGTGCTGCGTTTTAGTAGGCAATAGCAACCTTGTACGACATTTTGTGATCCTCACCTGTTTTAATGGAAAAATGGTGCTATTTCGTGCTGGCTGTCTGCAAAACGCTAAACATACCGAACACACGTAAAGCCGGTGCGGTGCCGTCTGTGTTGTAGTGGAGGGTGAGCTTGTTTATTGGGTAGGAGGAAGTTGATATGGGGTGCGGATGGGCGAAAATAGTTACAGTAGTTACATGATAAACATCACGCGATTAGTCTTTATTATATAGATTTTGATCATTCTAATTTGCTCTCTCTCTTCTATTGTGAACGTAATGCGCGTGTTCAACGCATGCAGTTCATTCTCCCACCTAAACTTTTACAAAGCGAATAACGCCAAAAACCGTTAAACAAAAAGATAGCGTTGCGTGTCGCAAAATATAGGCTGTGGAGATTCAACGGAATGATTTTTACCTCATTCGCCTATTATTTTATGCTTATACTCTTGATATTTCAAACCGCTATTACAAAGGTCAAAGTCTAATTTTTTTAAAAAAATATATATATTGTAGGTGTTTATTAATATTAAAAAAAATTGTTCTTTTTTCATCTAATTTTTTATTTATCGTCGTTCCGGGTATTATTCCGAGAGAATCGAAAGCAATTGCGAAAATCGCTAGTATTCGCTTGTGAATGAGATTTGATTGTTGATTAGCTTTTTATCTTTCCAAATGTTTTTTTTTTCGTCTGGGTCGCGCAATTGTCATTTACCGGCGCGAAAAGGAATTGCTGTGATTAGCATTCGAAACGCATACGTTACGCCCGGTGACAAACTAAATCGTATTGCTCGCGGAAAATTCTTTGACCGCATCTATTTAATTGAATCAAATGTCTCAGTGTTGCGAATTCCTTCACCGAAAAACATCAAAAAAACCAGAAAAAAAAACGAAAATTTGCTTTAAAAAATACTCTTGTACACGGTGTCCGTAATAAAAACAGACCCAACTGAATTTGTATTAAATCCTTATAATAAACAAAATATTTTAATGACACATGAAAAAAACTTTACTTTAAATACTTATTTTTAAACCTTTAATTGTTCTATTCTGTGTTTAAAATACCTTCTTCCGGTCACAACACAAGCAGTAAAACGCATCATGCTCACGCACTATGCTCTGCATTGATTTCAGATGGATCGAATTCGCTCTTCACTAACCTAGACTTAAATTAGGTAAAAATAAGGGGTGTAACGTAAGAAAAGGTTTACAAGTTCACAAGACAAAGTAACGAAATGTGTCATTAAAATATTTCGATTATTAAAAGAATTTAATACTACAGTTGGTAATTCAGTTGAGTCTGCTTTTTTACCGCACACGGTGTAGAAATAGCAGACGTTCCCTGGTTCAGTTGTCGATATTGCTCTCAAAAAAGATAAAACAGTTTTGTTTTTGTATATTTAAATAAAAGATAAGCATAGAGAGGAAGCTGTAGTCGCATTTCGATTTTTTTCTCTTTCGTATTTTAACCTTCGTCTGCGGCAAACAGCTGAGTACCACTACCACCACTCTGAAGCCAGAACGATGGAGCGAGAGAGAGAGAAATAGATAGATGGAAAGAGAAAGAGAGAGAAAAGGGTGAAGGTTGAAAGCCATTATGCTATTACGTCACCATAAGTAGGCTACGTGTAACTAAATAAAAGATAGATGATCCATTTGCCAACTTGAAGCTTAACCAACGTTTTATGGATATATTCTTTTTTTCTTCGCTCTCATCCTCCATGATAGATATATCTTTTTTTTTTTTTTTTTTCTTTTTTCGGGGGAACTTGTAAAACTGGCCTCTGACGGCCAACCAATAAAAATATGTGCCTAAAGTCGATCAATTGAAGTTGGCGCGTGTGTGGAAGAAGCGTGCGATGGAAGTTGCTGACGTCAAGGTTGGCGGAAAGCGTAGATTATGTTGTATACATTTTTAGTGCCGGTGTTGTGAGACAGATAAATGATGTGGAAACACTGCAACTTAACTGTAATTGCTTATGGTTATGACGGTGGGTGGCAGGGTTTGCTATACCGTAGCCGTAACCGTACTGTAGAGGAGATTGCGATGGGTAAAAGGAACGAAAAACGAAAAAAAAGCGAAAGACAATTTAATAGCACATGATTGAATACTGTTGTTCCATGGTCTCGTCAAGAACTTATGGTCATGTCAAAAAGGGAAAAGATGCGGTGGGTGGAATAGGGTGGTGGAGAAAACGGCTCTCTCGTTATACAAATATGGGGTGTTATTTATGGAACATTGGTCAGAGAAGTTACGCGCAGTGATCTGTACTTTTCATATTTTTTTCTTTTTTTGTCAAATAGGTTAAAATCGTTTTAGAAAAATACGAGTGCGAGGGTTTAAGAAATGTGTAAATCGGGTAATAAAAAAAAAACTTTATATATATAAAAAAATACCGAATAATTTATTGATTATAAATTATTTTGTATCGGGGTAAATGTTTTTTTTTTTTTTAAAAAAAAAAAAAGAGCAAGTGAATCGTCTACATTATTATGACTTTTTAAACTATAATTTAAGGTAGTTCGGCTTTTATTATTAACTAGCGGTTTCTTAAAAAACTAAATCTAATTTCTTTTGTAATATAAATTTTAATAAGATTAAATTGCATAAATCATAATAATTTGACATTTTTACAGAGCACAATATTATAAAAAAATTAATTTAAATTTTTTTTTTTAAAAAAAAACTTGCTTTCATTTCGAAATAATTATACGGTACGGTAATAAGAATTTCAAAATAAAAAAAAAATAAAAATTTGTAATATTAAAAATATGGATGTACAATATTTGTAAAAATTCATACAATCTCTTAAATAATAATAAAAAAAACCCCAAAATCTTTAAAATCAAAGAAATCCTTAAAAACTTTAATTAATCTATCAATAAAAAAGTTTAAATTTACGATAATTAAAATACATGTGCAGTAATAAAAAAGAACTAAATTTATGCAGTACATGTAGTTAGAAAGCCAAAATATTTAATTAAAAAAAAAAAATAGAAAAATTAATTCAAAAAAATAGAAAAATTAATTCAAAAAATAGAAAAATTAATTCAAAAAAATAGAAACATTAATTCAAAAAAATAGAAAAGTTAATTCAAAAAAATAGAAAAGTTAATTCAAAGAAATAGAAAAGCTAAATCAAAAAATGCAAAAGCTAATTCAAAAAATAAAAAAGTTTAATCAAAAAATAGAAACGTTTAATCAAAAAATGCAAAAAATTAATTCAAAAAATTAAAAATAAATTCGAAATTGATTTCCATACCGTATTAAATAAAAAATAATTATGAAAATCCTAAGGAATTTTTATTTAAATAAATATTATAAATTTTTTTATTTTTTATCTGCTTTAAGAAAAAATAAAGATAAAAATCCCGTTACTAAAAAAAACTTTTTTTTATATTATATTTTTTTTCAAACAAGTTTGTAACAATAAAGGGGAGTGTGAGTCCTTCAATCGTTTCATCAATAACAAAAGTGAAAGTAAACGTTGTATGCGAAGCACCAACGGTATGTAATTTTATAAATTAGAGAAATAAATTGAAGCTGGAGAATCCAGTAGCTGGAGGAGGGTTAGAGAGAGAGAGAGAGAGAGAGAGAGAGAGAGAGCGAATTATTATTAGTTCTCGGAAGGACTTTTCATTCCGTCAGGATGTTGAGTGTCAGCGTTGCAATTGTCACAAGCGCGCGTCATTGGGGGTGACAAAAGAGTAGGCCAACATCTATCGGGAAATACAATTTGTAAAAATGAAATGTGATTTGTTTTGGGGCTGTGGAGATTTAGCCCCGTCGACTACACCCATACCTCGTTATACGGCCCCTCGTTATACGGCGTTTCGCTATAACGGCCTTCGTGAATTGTGGCACTGTTTCGATATACGGCCCAAAAATGCTTCGTTATACGGCCAAGAAAAATTTAAAACTCAAAAAAAATTTAAATTAAGAGTGCAAAACAGGCAAAAACTAATTGCAAAAGCACATTTTGCATGATTTTGCGTGATTTTATATGTAGGTTGCCGTGAGAACGAAAAACACAAGAAATAGGGAGAGGGAATTTTTTTTTTAAATTCATTTCCAATAGCTATTTCAACCTTAAACATGAGAATGGAAATGACAAAAATAAAAAAAATTAAATAAATAAATACAGTATGCATAACCATATCCATAAAAAATAAATATACATAGGAACAGTTTTCACTTCAGAATAATACATTATTAAGAATTAAGAAAGCGTGAAGCAAAAGAACAAGCGTTGATCAATTTCATTTAGCCAGTACATTTTTCAACAGCTGATTAGGTTGGTATCAGTCATTCATAGTATTCTTTTTCGAATTCCAGTGGGCATTTTTAAAACTCTAAATCAAGTTAAACTAAATAGCTAGTTTTTTATGACATTACATGCAAAAAGTTCATTTTCATTAAAAATTTTTCAATTTTTTTAATTGATTTTTCGAAATTGGAACCGATTATTTCAATTTACATAGGTTTCTATGGTAAAAAATGTTTCGTTATACGGCATTTCGATATACGGCCTATTTTCTCGGTCCCGATCATGGCCGTATATCGAGGTATGGGTGTATTGATATTGTCACGTGTCTCGGCAGCAGACGTCAGGTGTGAGCGAGGGATCGAGAGAGAGGGATTGAGCCGTAGGAGTGAATGGACAGAGTTTGAAGATGATCAACATAATCTTGCCTTTGAGCTTTTCCGTAATTCCTTGGGGTCATTTTTTTGTATGTGTGTGTGTGTGTGCGCGCACGCGCATCTGGCTTCCAAAGCTCTTGATATGTGAGTATACGTTACGTTCCGTTTACGTCGCGTGATAGCTGAAAGCAACGTCCACTTTTAATGCGCAGATCAAAACTTTTCTATCACCCTTTGGGGAAATTGTTTCGGAAAAGCGGAAGCTGCTATACGAGACCACGCTTTAAAAAATAATAACAAATAATAAAAAAAAATAAAAAATAAAAAAATATGCTTTACCATGTGTGTTTGGGAAAAGACATTTTAGTTAATTCGAGCAAAATATCGACTTTTTACGCTCAAAATGTTTGGAGAGTAGCTATGTCGAGTAAGGGCATCACTAAAAATCTATTTATCGAAAAAGTGAAAAGTGTTTAGCTATCCGTTCTGTCATCTTTCTTTCGAACCCTTCTCAAATTCAAGTACATACATGTACATGTATCGGCTTTTCGAGTTAGATAGATTAAGTTGCATTAAATTCCAATCCCACCTCATTCAATTTAAATTGAATTTTCTAGAATTTTAAATCGCTATAGGCGGAGAAAATTCGTTTGGGAAAAGTTTTACTGCAAAATTTATGTTTGAATGCAGATTTGCTTATGATATTAAAATTAAATATTTTATTACATATACACGGTGGGTTATTAAAAAGTAAGCCATATGTTACATTTCATAACAATATATTTTATATCAAATGCCGGATAATTAATCATTATGAAATTTTCCCGATATTTACAAAAAAAAAGTAAACCGACAATCATCTAGCAAAATTTAAGCAATTTTTTCTTTTTGATATAAAATAACATTTGGCTTACATTTCATTGAACCACCTTGTACGGTATATTTTTTTAGCTCGAAATTCCCAAAACTATAATAATTATTTAAATTGAATACAATTTATTGCAAATTCAAGGCTATAAAATGACTCAAAATATTTCCTTAATACAACAACAAAATTTAATTTGTCTCAAATTAAGCTACCCTTCAAGACGACGTGGATTCTAAGGCGCACCCTTAATTGCGTTTTCCCTTGCTGCTCTGTAATTGAATTACAGTGTAAATTTGTCAATCTTATGACGCACATTTTATTTTTAAAATTTTCACAGTTGAAAAATGAAAATAAAAAAATAATTTTTATTGGCTTCTGTGACGCACGAATTTATTTACTTTTTTTTTTAAAAAAAACAGATCATTAAAATATAGAATATCTAAAGAATATTTTTATCCAGCAGTACAGAATAATAATTATATCGAATTTCACCAACCTGCGACGTCATTACTATGTTTATTATTATTATGTCAATGTGCGTCATAATGATGAAGTTCAAACGTCACAATTTCAACATCTTACTTATTTCCATACAGACATTTATCAAAAATGCAATTGATTTTGAAATATAAAATAAAATACAATGCAACTTTTTTGGTGACATTTCTTACTGAGGGAGTTCCAAAATATTATGTGAAAACCTCAAGAGCAGAATTCTCACGTGAAATTATTAATGCGCCGCCGTCTATAGCATGGAGGAGAAAAAAATCGAAAAAGCTGGAATTCTAAGACATACATGTACCTATTTCTCAGATACAGTACAGTATCTAAAAATTGCGCCTTAAATTCCAAGAAATACGGTACTAAAAGTCTCATTCTCTTTTATTGCTCGCGCTAAGAATTTAATCTAACTAAACTAATTTCTACTTTTTTTTTTTTTTGCTCCATTTTTCAACTTTTAATTGACGAGTAAACGGTGACGTATTAGAAGGACTTACAGTGACAAAAAAAAAAAAAAAACGAAAGTAGAAAAAGCAATTAGGAAGAATTTAGAATAAATTAAGACACAAAAAAAAAAGTACAGTAAGAAAGAGCGATTGATAAACAGCGGTTAGGTTAACCGTAACCATAGCAATACTAATGCTTTCTTCAATTTTCTTGCATAGAATCTTTTTACTTACAAAATAAAACCATTTTTTTTTTATTTAAATGTACAGCGTATTGTGTGCGAGTGAGACTCTGCGTAGAAAAATAACGATTTTTCTAAGATGCGTAGGAATCGACTGGTTTCCAAAACCTTTACCGTCAAAGAAATTTTCGCAGGAATTTGTTTTAAGTGTATTTGACCCTCTCCCCTTTTACAATTTTTCAAGAAACGCAACAAACTTTATTAATACGGTGGCTACTTTATTCGTTTTCACGTGAACGTCAAAATTAATCTCATGCGCTAAAAAATTAATTGAAACTATTGATTTTTTTCTTTTAACCCTCACGCTCTCTAAGGAGTAAGCGAGGGCAGTTGTCAAAGGCCTCACAATTCACATTTGAGTAGGCCTACAATGTATTTAAAAAAATAGATAACTTTGTCAAACTTCCTAAATAATTATTTTAAATGTTCGTGTTTATTTTCCCGTCTATAATTATACCCTTTCTTTGGTCGATCAACATTATCGAAGTCAGTGATCTCAGCGTCCTAATTACCAATATTCTCAATATTACTAGTTTTTCCATAAGACGCCGCCAAAATTAACCACGTTAACCATAAAAAAATCAATTAAGGATGGAAGCCCTCAGATGTTTTGCTTGTCCTGGATCTGGTATTTTCTTTGAAAGACCTAATTTACACTAATTACGTTTTTTCACGAACGATATGGTAACATTACCTTAATAAACACGGGACGAAAGTTGGGAACGCAATATTAAAATTGATATAAACCGAAAAACTTGGTTAACGCGGAAACGGAAAGCGATTGTAGGACGAATACCGTAATAAAAACTGCTCAAAACGGAAAATAAAATTATGGAGGGAGGAAAGTCTTTTTGAAGAGCCAGTCCATACTGCTCGCTTAACATACGGTAATCTTTATGATAATTATTGTTTCTGTCTTTAATATTAAAGCGTTAACAAGAATCTAATAATTATTGTTAACCACGCCGTTTCTAGCGGTCCTTGAATCACAGATGACTTTAAATGTGTTACGTTGTAATGATAATTGTAATTGTTAAGACCGGTAGAAATAAAGTACAGTATCACATCAAAAATCAAAGCCATAAAAATATAGTTCTACCAAGGGGCTTAATCCCAAGGCCTCCCTTGAGGCAAGAGCCCAAAATTAATCCAAATTGTTGAAAATCTCATTTTTTTTTCTAAAAAAAAGACTCGATTTGCCATTTTTACAAACACATTCCTCGTAAGCTCGACGCTTATTTAATAAAATTATTATTATTATACCGATAGTTTACTACCTTGAAGAAAAAAAAAGTTAATAAAGAAATTTTTTTTGTGAAAAAATTAAAACCAACGAACTTGAAAATACAGAAAACGACAATAAAAATATACGGAGTATAAAAATTGCTCATTAGATTTATCGTGTTGATTTGTGTCCTTTTTCGTGCTATTTTGCGGTTTATCCTGAAAATTGACTTATCCGCAACTGCCGCGCTATTCATTACCGCAGATAATCGAGTTTACCACTGTATATTAAAAAATGCCATTACCCTTTCCAATATAATTATTAAAAATGAAATAGGTATATCTTACGTTACTCAATGAATCTTTCAGTACAGTACAGTGTATAGTAATATTTTTCTTAATATCTTTTTTTGTTTATCTAGGAGATATTTTACAAAGTACATGCTCAATTACTATTTCAATTCGTAATGTTGCAACTGTTGAATAGTTAATCGTTAAATTGCTCGCATTAGACGTCGTCTGCGCATATTTTGTTGGTTAATCTTCGCGTTTCATCACCATTTTACACGTACCGTACGTATACCGTGCATTTTCTATGGGAGAAGAAAAAGAAAAAAAAATTGTCGGTACTGTATTAGGAAAGGGGGAAAAAAATAATTAAGTGTTTATTACACGACACTTGGATCATGTTCAAAATAAGTGCTTTCTTTATGATATAGTCTGCTTATTCATTACTTTTGATTACCTTTACAAATATAAAGATAACGATGAATAATGGAATTATATAGGTGCACATGTGTACACTGTTCTGGCAACAAATTTTTGCCAAGTAGAAGCCCCTTTCGAGTGTGTTTATTATTTTTGTCTACCGCCTGGCTATTCGCACGTCGAAAATGAGAAGTTGGCAGTAACTTTATGAGTAAATAAATAATATCAACTCCCTTCGCTTTAGTCGCAACTCCTCGTCATTCAATTTTTACCTTATATCCCCAATTATACAGTTTTGCGGAAAAAATAGAATTATAGTGCTTTTTAATATTAAGAGAATAATATTAGAAGCTTACCTTTCGTGATGAATAAAGTTTTCCCTCCGAGCCCAACGAGATTGATCTTGATTTAGCCATTTCTTTTCTCCGGATCAAAGTTAATTAACAGCCTCAACCATGCGGATGGAATTGGACGGGTGCAGGCGCACAAATAGCGTAAGAATAAAAACTGGCGATAATAATCAATTAATCAATAATTTTTAATTACTTCAAATTACATCTCGGCTGGATTAATCATCGTGAGTTGGGAGAATTACAGGAGCAGACGAATCGGAAATGTCCCGCTGCTGGCTCTATTTCCGTTGTTTCGCGTGACGTCACCGTGACCGGGTTGGGCGCACATTTCAAATTAATTTGTGGTTTTCACGTACCGGTACTTTTTATTTATCAATATGGTATTTTATTTACTTTCTATTTTTTGATTATTAGAGAATTTGCGGTTAGGCTTTTTTTTTATTATTAATTCTTAAGATTAGCTTCACCTCTAAGTTCTTATGACGTAACAATTCGAATTTTTATGGTTATAAACAGTTAAAAAAAGACAATTGATTATTTCTTAGGCTGTAACGACGTCATCGGTAAATATTTTTATTAAAAAATACCAACACAATTTATTTGATAAAATTCCTATCTTACATTATACCCTACAATTCTAATGACGTCATAAGCATAAGAAGACCAGGCAAACAAGCTTAACCACAAATTCTCCACAGTATTGTCTATTTTTGCCTAACCTCACCAAACTTAACGTGACAAAAGATGCGCTAATAATGTTTGCCTAACCTTGGTTTTAACCAAAAATAAAATAAACATTCATGTATTTCGTGGCCGTTTTGACTTAGGACGCCTGAAGCCAACGCAGAAACCCCCTGACCGAGAAAGACCGCTTGCAAAATCTATAAACAGCTATTTAACATAGAAATCCATAGCAGAAATTCCATTCTTCCGGCTGGCTTTTTGAAAAAAAAAAATTGTTAAAACCGATAAACCACTAGCCCATAGCGGCTACAGTATTTCTATGTGCCACTATTAAACTTAGATTTTTTTGGAATTTCATAGAAATGTAATTAAAATTTAGGTAAACTTTTAATTTAACAATTAATAATTATTAAAGTAATTACTAGCAAATTTATATCAATAAATCTTCATTAAATTGTAATAAAAACAAAATATATTTTTTATTGTGGATTTTAAAGAGAAGTTGAATTTTTTTTTAAATCTGCTGAACTAACTTTGTAATTATTAAAATGTCTTTCTGTCATTTTTGATGACGAAAAGTTTGATAAGTAAAATTCCGCATAGAAAAAAAATATTTCAAGTCGAGTCAAAAAAAATAATTCAATTAATCGAGATTACAACTAAAGATGAAAGAGAGAAAATTGTTTTTTTTTATTGAACGTTGAATGAACGTGGAAAGACTAGAGAAAGAAATTTGTATATAAAATCACGTGACAGTTGCGCAGTCAAGTGATATGAAAGATGAATATTATTACAATCTTTTTTTTAAAAAAAAAAAAATGATAACATTTAAAAATGTACAAATGTTCGTTTTTTTTTTTTGGAAATGTTTTCTGTTGTAATTTTTTTAATGAGAAAAATGATTGGTGTGAATGTGAAAAGAAACTATTTGACAATGAAAGTGGTGGATTGTCGATTGACGTTTCTTTTTTTTTTTTTTTGGAAATGCTACATGCACCGGATTGGTTATCGAGAGATGACGTCGTTATTTTTTTCCTCGGTAAAAAAAAAAAAGAAATCGTTATTTTTGAGAAAAAAGTTAAAAACGTGTTTTATAAGTATGTACAATTGATGATATCAACAATGACGTCAAACTTGAGTCTGAGTGTTGCCAAACACGGTGGGGTCGGTCATCAAAACGTCGACTCTCCCCATCTGCAAGTAGAAAAATTAAACGGAAACTTTTACTAAACTTGTTTATGTGCGAGATATAAATCTTTTTTTTTTTTTTTGTGGTGTTTTCACAATTTTCCGATCGATTTGTGACACATGAGAATTTGTTTTGTGGTAAAATTCGTTTGTCAATCTCTTCCAATCTTTTTTTTCATGAATTATTGATGGATTGCAATTGTCCACCATGTTGGACAATGATTGACCTACAGTATGGTCAACAGCTGCAATTCCCCCACCCCCCTCCCCTACTTTCATTTTCTATCACTAAATGTTTTTTAAGCAACTCTCACATAATGGTTTTTCACAAGTAAATGCATTAATGCCTTCTTTTTTTAATAGAAAAAAAAAACCTTTCTGAGTTATTCAATAAATGATATAAAATCGAACTCGTGAGTATAGATTTTTCAACCTAAAACTACTGCATTTAAAATTTACAGCGGTATTGCTACTGAGATCGATGAACAAGAAAAGGTACTTTTTATTATTATCCGTTGCGATAGTATCATCCCGGGTACTACAGATAAAAGTTTCGTTAGTTTAAAAGGTTTTTAGGCAGGAATTTAAAGCCTATCGCCAAAATCAAATTTTATTCAACGATATCATGACGTACATGGTGTGGCATAAAAGTAATCAGACTGTTTTAATCAAACTTTGCATTTATTACTGATCTCCCTTCAAAAAATCTGTAGATCTCGATGCCTGAAACTCACCAAAAGAGCTTTAAGAGCCCCCACCCCTTCATTACTCTTTAGAAACAGTTCTGAAAAGTGCCTAAAAACGGCCTTTCAAGTAGGTTTTTAATTGAGCCAACAAAACAGAGTCTCCATAAACAGAGTCTCCAGAGCCTTTTTAAAAAGTAATTTTGTATCGTAAGCTCAAAAACCTTAAAGTTTTATATTTTTTTTCCATTGGCAAAATTGAAAAAATGGTATCTTTTAGGGTTACAGAACTGTTTCTAAATATTAATTAAAAAATAACCAAATTTAACGTCAAAAAAAAAAGTAGGTTCGAATGTGCGAGGTCTGTTCTAAAAGGTCTCGTTAATCTAGCTTATTATGAAATATTGCATGCTCGTTGATCACATGTTAATACATGCATGCTAAAATGAATCTTTTATTAAAATTAATTAACGTTTTTCTACAACTATAGAGAGTTTGCGGTTAATTTGTTTTTGCTCGGTTTAATGCTTAACTCTTACTTCTTATTTCGGAGGAATTTGAATTTTTATGTTTATCATAAACGGTTAAAAAAAAATTAATTAATCCTAAAGCCGTAATGACGTCGTAAGTGACGTATAAAAGTACAAATAACCAAAACACAAAATTTTTTTTTCCATAAAGTTCTTATCAAACATTATATTAATGCCATCATAAACATAAGCCCTAACCGCGAACGCCAAACCCTATGTATTTACAGTAATGTAATTCGGTCGTGTGCTGACCAATTTGTAATGGAGGAAAGGAGAAAACAATATAAGCCTACCGTAGATTGGCATAAACTTAGCATCCAAGTTTTTATTAAAAATGTCTGATTAATTTAAGTTGCTATTTTTGGAAATGTCAATTATAATTTTTTAAGTCTCGCTAATCCTTTGTTAATTATAAAAGTAAACTCCTTTTGGCAATCAAAACAGAAAATTTTGTAGACATTTTAATGGAAATGTTTAAAACAAAAAATGTTATAATTTAGACAAAATGTTTAAATGAAACTAATTTGTTCGTAACGTATTAATAATAAATAATTGAATAATATTTTATACAGGTCGTATGATCGCATTGAAGCATTAGAAAAATGTGCATGATGTTATTAGCGATTGCTCAGCACCCATCGCAGAACGGAAATAAGCGCTGTTACTAGCTCCCAAGTTTTCATGCTTTTAGTAAATTCTTTCAATCTGCTCGGCATTTTGTTGTCTACTGTATGTTCAGACGTGCATTTTGTGCTCCCCGTTGAGTTTCTTTGCCATTAATTTATTGTTATTGTATCCGTTTATTTCGGTATTCCACATGTTCGCGCGCGTTTGAATTACACCTACTACTACGAGTCTACAAGGTACAGTGCGCGTGATATGTGGCTTTCAAGCCGTGCAGTTTAACTTAAAGTAGATAATGTTATTAAGGTGCTGGGTTATTTTAGAACTTCGATTCACTACAAAACTGATTAAATTGATTTTCTTTGGAATCTTTGCGAATAAACCAGGGTTGTTTCTCTGGAAAAAAAAAGACTTAAAAAACCCAATCTTATGTCCTCCTCTTCCCTTTATTTTTAATTTAATTTATTTAAATTATATCAAAGCTTGAATTGCGCTTTAACCTATCAAGTGCTCAACGGCAATGCAGTTTTAAAGTTAGAAATTGCCACTCTCACGTGTAATCAAGCATATCAATGTTAAACGCAACTAATTTAAAAAAACTAATCCAAAAATGAGCAAAATCTGGACTTTTTAAAATAAGAATAATTTTATATAAAATTATATTAAAAACTCATTACCATATAATAATACTGTGATTACGCTTTTTTTTAATAAAAAAAATGAGTTTACAAGTACTCAATAATGGTTTACTAAGGTAATTTCGAGCTATTTGTTCAGCATTATTAAAATCTCAAAATAAATAAAATGATGAGTTACTTTGTAAATTATTGACTAAAGAAAAATGAAACTTAAAATTTTTTCTCCAAATTTGATTGTTGAATTTAAATGTATTCAAAATATTTAATGAAGAAATTCATTAAAAAAATAAAATGTAAACATTATTATTGCTTTTTTTTTACATTATTACTCACTACTCAGTTACTTCTAAATTAAAAGAGTTGCTAAGCAACAATCGTTATAGATTTGAATTTCAAATATACTCTTGATGAAGTGTTACACCTTAAATTTTATAAATTATTTTTTATTTTTTAAAAGGTCAAAATCCGTCGTTTTATCTGTTTTATTATTAGAAATATTCTTTCTTTAACAATCAACAAAAAATTTTAAATTTCTGGAGCACTCCCGATTTGTACTGTACTGTGGTCTAAAAAATAATTTTAAAGCTCGAAATATACGAAATGCACGATTGAATATGGAAAAACGAAATGTCCTACTTGTGATGGCCGGAAGTTATGAGTAGGATTTACAGAATTTGAAAACAACGTTTTCTTTCTAATTGCCCAGTGAGAATTATGTACACGTAAAAATAAAATAGCACGGTAGTAAAAATTAGGGTGAACATACATAATAAATACATTTAAAAAAAAAATCAAATGAGCGCGTTACTTAAAATCATAAATGCAACTTTGCCATACATTATGATCGCAACTAGACTTTGTTCATAATCACAAAGTAGAAAATAAAAAGTAAAAGCCGGTAGTGCAATTGCTTTGTAGCCGCTAAAGAATGGTACTCTAGGGAAATTTCTGGAAATAACAAGTAACAGACTATTGTGCAGTTTAAACTAATGCTCACTAAAACAAAAGCTCTGTGAATAGTATTGTACTGATTAGTTGGTTTCCTGTTCCTTTATCTATAACCTTCAATTTTAAAAGGGTGGTCACTTAATTCATTTATCACCTTTTTCAAAATCTTGATAACAAAATCTTCTAAACAAACCTCACCTGAAACTATTACTGTAGACATTATTTTTGCCACCGGTAATTAAATAATTAAAACTGATGTTTTATTTATAGTTTAGCGTTAATTTAACCAATTATTTATACAGCTAATATGTCCACCCAGCTCGATTTCGTCGCATCAACAACTTCTAACTGTCCAATTATAATAGAAAAAACAAAAAAAAAACACTTTATTAAAATTAAAATAAATAGTGACCTCTAAAAAGTGGAGCAACTTTTCAAACTCCTCTCCCCCAACTCACCCACAAAGTGATATGAAAAATAAATACCTAACATGGAAGAGTTGTGGTAGAAAATATTTCATTACGCATTATGCAGCAGCAGCACCTGTGATGAATAATATTCCCCCGGCTAATTTTGATGACTGATTCGCGCATGCGGTGCTTCTAAATGCGATTTGTATGATGATTACTTCAAACTCTTGTCAGTGATTTAACTGCGCGAACCAATCTTTTCACGTCATTTTGCACGCAAATCCGCAAACGGAACTGCGTATTAATTAAAACCCTTCACGCTTATTTTTGATTGATTATGACGCGAAATCCCGGAAAACTTTAAAAAAATGTCTACTAAGGGAAAATACCACATGTGATCACGCGTTTCAAATTTAATACCGGTACATGTACTGTATAAAAATACTACGGTATGTATAATTTTGTCAACCCATTCTTTTTTTTTTTTTTAAGGTAAACGAGAACAGTTCAAATACTTAAAAATAGTGCGTAAAACATCATTGATATTTTTTTTATTACCCTGGCATTATCCACTTCCGGTCCACCTCTTGATCCTCCTCCTGCGGAATGACGCTTTTTTGTCGATTTTCTTTCACTATCTCCTCCGTGGAGCGACATCTGATGACACGAGAAACGAATTGATAGACAAAGATGGAATAGAAAGAAAGAGAAAAAAAAGATACATAGATGAAATCTATCCCATTGATTGTTAAATATATTATTTATATTATAAGAGATAGTAAATAAATAAATAAATAAATAAAGTAACAGGAAATTTGCATCTTTACTTTTATATATAAACAGTATAATATACGGGATAGAAGTTGGTGGACAAGGTGATGGAAAGAGAGGAGGGTAGGGGGGGGGGGGTCGGTTGAAAAGGTTGCGAACGTGAGCTCTATGTTGAGTGTGTATTTGATAAATGTGAGAGCAATTCAATTCAATGGGAGAAATTTCATCTTCCAAAGAGAGAAAGAAAGGAGAAATTGGACGGAGCAATGACGTTGCTAGGCAACATGACGTCATTCAAAGATAAAATGTGCGTGACCTATTATATTTAAAATTTCACGTATTTTTTTCTTTTTCTTTTCTTTTTTTCTTTCTTCGCTGCGTTATGTAAATTGATGGCGGAGTTGAAGTGATGCTGAATGCTAAAGCCCAGCTTCCCTCTGTTTCTTCTCCGAGAGACTTTCTCTACGCACATCTATCCCCATCCTCTATCCCACTGCTCTATGCAGTATTGTACGCCAGGCAAGTGACGGAGAAAGATTATATTTCAAACTTTGTTTCTCTCTTTGTCATTTTTTTCTCTTTTTTTTATATACGGAGAAATTGGCGGGATTTGTTATTTTTTTTTTTTTGGCTGTTCTATGTCAAAACGTCGTTTTTACGCTAGCGAGCATTCACCGTGGTGTCGTTCGATTAGCGCGCTGAGTTATGATCTACCGTCGGCAAAGACGACGGCAATACTTTAACGTACAAATTAATGAAGGGCAAACTCAAAAGGCAAAATAAATGTTATTTAGCAAACCGAAAGTAAAACATAAAAATAAAACTTAAATCTAGTTTTATAAATTCAAGAATGCAATTTTAAGTTGGCAAGTCCAAATTTAATTCTTTGAACCGAATTCCAAATTTTAATTTAATTTCGTAAATCTAATCCATGCAACGCATAATTCTTTTTTTTATTTGTAAAAAAAAAAAAATTTTAGTCTTAAATGTATAAACCCAAACGTCATAATTTCAGTATTGCCGTGTGGGAAGAAATGATGTACTGTATTTTTGAAAACAAATGAACGCAATTTATTAATTACGGTAATCAAAATATTTAAATTAATATTTATATACACCTAATTCTGTTTTTACACGGGGGAATGGTTCCTGAAAAACGCGTGTAAAAGAAAATCGTGCTAAAAAAGA